>PVKA01003632.1:0-107687 GCA_004027165.1 Ctenomys sociabilis | reverse complement strand
AGGGAGAGGGAGAGAGGGAGAGAGAGAAGGAGAGAGAGAGGGAGAGAGACACAGACAGACCTGGGATGTACACAGCAGTGGGGCCACATCCTCCATGTGGGTGGCACCACTTCACCTGTGGGGGCTGGAGAGAGGCAGGAACTGGTGAGATCCTGGCTCTTCCTCTGGAGCAGACCACACTTCTGTCCCTGCTGCCAGGGGACAACACCCCCGGCTCTGCACTGCTGCCTGCACCTGGCCTGCTGGCCCTGTGGAGCTCAGCACTGGGGGCTGCGTGGGAGACCTCCCAGTGTGAGGCCTATAGCCCCTCGCAGGGCCACCCGCGCCCCCGCGTGGTGAAGTGTGAGAGCCCTGCTCCGCCCCGTCCTGGCTCCTCTCTGGAAAGGCCTGACCCTGGCAGCACCCGGGCATCTCCCACAGTGGCCCGGGGAGCAGACCCACGTGGCCCTTCTGTCAGCTGCCCAGGCGGGGCTCAGCAGTGGGCCCAGGCTCTCAGCCACTCAGTGGCTACTGAACACTGGCTGCAGCCAACGACCATGAGAGGGGAGCCACACACTCGCTCTCTTCCCCACTGCACTGGCCACCCCAAGGTGCTGAGCAGTGGCGGTCCAGGTGACACGGCTGGGCAGAGTGAGCCCAGCATTCTAGGAGTTGGCACTTGCACTAGCACTGCCCGCCAAGGCCCTGCCACCCAGTCCATCTGAGCCCAGAAAGGGACAGTGGGACAGAGCCTCAGGCCTGCATGGGCGCAGGTTTCCTCTGGAGAGCCCTCGGGGGCCCAGTCATCCTCGGAGCATGCTCTCAGCCCAACGCCCCATGCCTTCCCTGGCAGGCTGAGGAGGGCTCAGGACCAGGTTCAGGGGCAGGTCTTAAGCAGTCAGTGAAAAGAAGCCAGGAGGGTTCTCTGCTCTTAGAAGCCATGGGTAGACAGACACAGGCCATGAGCCAAGACAAGAAGTCCCTGAGAAGGGCTCCTATGGGCAGCTGGCAAGAAGGGACACTCCACTGCCTGAGGCCAGGAAAAACCAGCATGTGCCCCAATCCAGGCAGTGAGAAAACCCCAAGAACCCAAACAGTCCTTGACAAACCCAAAGTTGGGAGAAGCTGTGCGGTCAGGGAAAGGTAAAGCTAATTAAGCATCTACATGGGACAACGCAGCATTTCCCAGGGAAACGCTTACTTCAGCCTGCCTTATGGCTACTTACAGGTAAAGGTTAGCAATGAGCAAGTATTACTCTCCCAGATGAAACTTATTTTAAATAGAAAAGGAGGATCAATTGGGTCAAACAGAAAGTTGGCAAATTATACAACAGCTCTGGTCTGTGACACCAGAGGCCAGGTTACGGTGCCCCAGGCAGTTGCCCGCTCAGCAGGCCCTGGGCCAGAGGGAGAACAGCCTGGCCTCTGCCACTTCCTCTCCTGAGCAGCTGAGGAGAAAGGCAGACGGTGGTTCTCGCGTGCGTTGTGGAGGCTTCTGCTACAGCTGACGCGGCAGTGCAAACTCGCTGCACACTGGGAAGCCCGCACAATGGTCTCCTACATGCATGCTCGAAACCTAACCCCAGCCTTGAACAGATGCAGGTAAGATGTGCCCCCACCCCTGCACGTGATGGTTCTCTGAAACATGTTACTTCTGAACTCAGGAGGGCAGCTCAATTCCAGGGGAGAGGTACCTTGCGGAGCCACCCCGGCCGGGTGTCTCTGCCGCCTCCAACTCCAGTTCCTGTCTCTGACAGCAGGAGGAGGCCATGGAAAGCAACCCAGCCACCCTGAGCCACACGCAGATCCCAGGAGCCTGGCTCTGTACGGGTGTGTGCCAGCACACAAGGAAGCAGTACCCCATGGGCAACACACACACACACACACAGAGGTGTCCTGGAGCCCATCTGGGGAGCCCCAGCAGCCTTCTGGCTCATCACCTGCAGGACTGACATGAGGACCCAAACAGCCTCTCCATGGGCTGTGCTGCCACAAGGACAGTCAGTCAACCAGCGGGGACAGATGACCAGCAGGCCCACGCAGCTGGCCTGCCCTGCCTACCACCCATCTGAAGACCCTGGCTTCTGCACCAGCTAATAAGGGCCATTAATGGACTGCAGCAAGTCACTTTCAGATACACTGCCTTGTCTCAGAAAAAAGGGGGACAGTGTGACATACCCATGTCCCTGGAAAGAGAACCCAAGGCTCTCTGTGTTCAAGGAGTTGCAGTGAAAGAAAAGATGCCACCAATGAGCAGGCCTGAATCTAGGGAGAGACACAGCGTGCAGCAAGGGTTCCTCACTGGCCTGGGCATGGCACAGGCTGTGCATCCCCTAGGAGGGCTCCCTGGGGAATAGCACTGGGCTGTTCCAGGTGGCCCGCAGTGCTCCCAGCACCAGGCTCCTTGCATTCTCCCTCTCCTGACTAGGATTTGGCTTCTCTCTGGGACACTGTCCCTGCAGGAGCGGGGCCATCAGAGCCGCAGGAGACAGAGCTGGGTGCCTGCCAGACACCTGGCCCCAGAGAAGGCAGGGTGGGGACACAGGCCAGACAGGTCCTGGTCCAAGTCCTTGCTACACTGCATGTCTTCAGGGGCCTCTGTGACACTGTCTTGGCCTTGATGCTATGAAGCAGAAGCTCTCTGTATGAGAGCTGTGTTCTCGTTACAGTAACAGCTTTATCACTAAAGAAGGGGCAGCACGAGCTCCAAATTACAGGAGTAAAAATAGCCAAGATCACAGTGCTGATCAATGTGCCCACTGCACAAGTGTCTGTGAGAGGCCACAACGCATACTGAGCCCACGCCACGTGTCGGGTCCACCACAATAAGCCACACTACCCTCCCTGCTCCTACTAGTTGTGCTGAGCACTGTCACCCTGTCCTACAGATGGGAGCACTGGGCCCAGGACCATAGGACAATGGTGTCCCACAGGGCAGGGTCCCACCCTGAGCTCAGCAGAAGTCTCCTGCCCTGCTCCACATGCAGTCCCCTGTACATGGGAGGCTAGAGATCAGGGCTCAGGGCCAGCTCCGCCTCTGTACTCAGCAGCCACTGGGCCCTGGCATGTCACTGTGTCAGCCACCCTTCTCCCCCAGAGTACAGATGCACACAGCCCCTGTGAGCAGCAATGCCGTCTCCAGGAAGCTGGCCAGCACACTGGCATCTCTCTGCCCTGCTCTTGCCTCTGACCAGCCACTCCTGCTCACAACAGAGGCTAAGGCAGCATGCCTGGTGGTGCCCTGAGTACAGGGAATCTGATCAGGAATGTGGGCTGGGCAGGGCTAATCAGCCCAAGGCTGAACCACAGCCCCTGAGCTCAGCCGCACACAGGACCTGGGTGCTGATCCCGCAACACCACAGGTGAACACAATCTGACTTGACAACAAAATAGTGACACGGCACCTACACTTGTCACTAGGCAGGACAGCTGGAGGCCAACTTGTAACACCCAGTAGACCTGAACCAGTGTGGTGCTGCGTGTGGCAGGCCGCCTGAGGACTGCTGCTTGCAGCCCAAGAGGCAGAGCTGGAGAGGAAGAAGTTCAGAAGCTGTGGGGAGCTGGCGGAGCTGTTGGTTTCCTGGGGCTGCTGTCGGTTCTCCTGGAGGAGCTTGTCCTGCTGGCTTTCCTGCTGAACTCAGCCGTTCTCACCACTGGAGGAGCTCGGGACCTGGGTGTCACTGGAAAAGGCTGCAATTCATTCTGGGGGAGCTCTAAGGGAGCAACTATTCAGGCTCCTGGAGCAATCTGTTATGTTGGCTTTTCTGACGGCAACTCAGCTGTTCTTATCACTAGAGGAGCTCGGGACCTCCCTGTCACTGAGAATGCTATGGTACTTTTGGGGGATCTCTGGTTCTCACTTTGAACATCGCTTCCTGGCCCCAGTGCAGATCCCTTAGCCTGCTAAAACAGATCCTCATCCTGCTGGCCTTTGGGCCTTCCCAGTGCAGATCCGTGAAGCTGGCCTGCATGAGATGCTGTCGTGGGCTCTTAGTCTTCAGCTGGACTCCTGGAAGGCACTGTCATAGGCTCTAGGTCTTTAGCTGGACTCACGCAGGACAATCTCATGGGATCCTGGCCCTTAGCTGGATTCTTTGGTCTTCAGTGTATGCACAGACTTCCCGAGTTTCTTTGTAGGTGATTCTGTGGGTGACTACTATAAATAATCTTATAAACTATGTGTTCTGATTGTTTCTCCTCACACTCCCAGACTGCTGCACCTGGGTAACCTGATGTCCCCAAGAGCCCACCAGAAGAGGCACAGCATACGAGTGAAGCGCCACATGGACGTGACGGTGGCCCCAAGCTCACATAGACAGGAAGAGCTGGAAGCCAGGAGGGGCTGGCTTCATCCTGCTAGGGAAAAGCCACACAGGTTAGGGGCATCAGCTGGAACAGCACCCACAAGTAGGAGCCGAGGCCTCTCCAGGTGGGGACCTCCCTACACAGCCCATATCCTCAGCAGACTCAAACGGGGGAGGGAGAGAAGAAGGGGTGGATGAGAACACCTGCAGACAGGCTGATGAGACAGGCTTCTGGCAGCTGCATGCCTGCCTACAGTGAGCACTGAGAAGGTGAATGTGGGCCTCACCAGGCGAGCAGAGCCCCCTGGGGTAGTTTAGATGCTTCATGCACTCAGGCAGGGCTCTGTGAAGGTGGTCCTGAGCCCTAAATAGTTTACTCACCCTGGGGAAGAGGCGGGACAAGGAAGACGACGTGGGGGTGTGGCCTGAGTGCTCCTCCCCTGCTGGCTCCCCCCTCCTCCCTGCTTCCTTGTCCTCCACACCCCTCTGTCTTGCTGCTTCTGCCTTGGGGCCTGGGACTGAAAACAGAGTCCAAACTAAACCTCTCCTCCTCTAATGTGTGGATGTTCAGTATGGTCCTGTCTCAGTGGCAAGAAAGTGACCAGGATGCCACAGCATAAGGCCTATGCCACACCCCTGGTCTGTGCTGGGACCTGGGTCCACAGCACCTGTACTTGGACTGTGCTACCCATGCAGTCTCCACTTCTGGCCCTCTGTGACCCACATGGGGCTCTGGCCCAGCCTGTGGGGTGGTCCTGTTTCTCAATGAGCCACAGGCAGGGACAGCAGTCCAAGCCCACATGCTGCAGACTGGGCACTGCGACCCCAAGTAACTCAAATTGCTCTCACTTCCCCGTGCCAGCATGAAGGCCTGCGCAGGGCCTGCTTCCGTGGCCGTGTCTCCTCCAGCAGGCCTGTGGAGCACATCAGCATGCCCCCCCTTCCCCTTCCTGATCTCAACATGCTTTCAGCATTACACAACGCGGGACTGGTCCCACTTGGCGGGGGGTGACGGGCACTGCACAAGGCAATGCTGGCACGACCCTTCAGAGTGACAGTGACACAGCTTCACCTGAAGAGTCACGTGGAAGGACACGCCGAGAGTGCTGAGGTGCATGCTGGGCAGCATTGCATCTTGGGGGGAACATTAGAACAGTGTGCTCTTGCATGTTGGCAACATCCGTTGCTTTAAACAAGGAGCTACTTTCAGGCTGGGAGCAGGCAGCATTCCCCCTGGGAGAGAATTGCCATGCACTGTCCACCACACATCCACCTGTGGCTGAGGACCAATGCCCACCACCCACAGGGGCAAAGCCTCTGAAACCTGCTCAACATGGAGTCAGCCAATGGTTATGGCATATTGCTCAGAAACAGGCGGGAACAGTGTGGTCAGTGTGGCAGCAGCGACCACAGTGGCTATTTAAAAGTTGGAGTTATTTAAAATTAAATGGAATTGGAAACACAGCTCCTTAGTGGATATGCATTGCCACTGTGCAGAATGTTCTGGGGATGGCGCTGGCTCAGAAGTAAAGCAATGGCTTGAACTGAGGCCTGTGGCGCTGCTTAGGGCTTGCACCTTCTCTGCCACACTTTCTCCTCTGTGCAGCAGGGATCAGAGCAGCCACAGGACTCCATCCTGAGGAGGGTGATCTGCTCCACTCGTGTGCCTGCAGGGCTCCCAGTGCGGTGAGCACTTGGGAGATGGTGCACAGATGTGCACAGGTGTGCAGCTGGACAGGAGGCTGGGACACCACTGCCACAGGGCAGAGGTGGCAGACACTCAGCAAAGGTTCACAGAGCACCCAGCGTGAGTTAGGTGCTGCTCTCCCAAGCCACTGAAGTGAACAAAGCTTGACCTCCAGGAGCTCATGGTCTGAAGCAAGGTGGGGCCACTGCTCATGCATAAGAGCAGCGCCCCATTCTCAGCACATGAGCACCCCAGCAATGAGAGTACATGCCAGACCCTTAGCTAAGTACAAGCCAGCGCCTGATGTGGGATGGATGGATGGACAGAAGGACCCAGGGAAAGAGGCAAGTGTATGGGCAAGTATGCAGATGAGGGGGGCAGGGAGGATGGGAGGGAGGATCAGATGGATGGTGGGCAGGCGAGCAGCCAAGGCGCAGGGAGCACTGCACGGTGCTCAGGCTGGCCTCCGGGCAGGCCAAGCTGTGCAGCCTCTGGTGAACAGAGGTAACTGAGGGACCTACTGCCAGCAACACTAGTAAGTGATCATACATCCTAGGGTGTAGGACATAAAGAAAGCTTAATCGTTGTGAACAGAAAACGAGAATTCAGATGGCTGGGCAGAGCTGGCCATGGCCCATGTGCCCTTGGCTTCTATTCTGGGCCCTGTTTGACTCACCTGTCAGCAGGGGCTGGGCCTGCAGGAGGAAGACCACTCAGGCCTTCATGGCCTGGATGAACAAGGCCCTGAGTGCACAGCGGCCCGCTGCCCACACACTCCCACTTGCCAGCAGCTTGAGCGGCTGCACCATATATTGTTTTGCTATGCAGTGGGAGGAACTTTGCCAGGGGAAGGCAAGCAGCTCTGTTCCCTACCTGTGTTTGTTATTTTCAAGCTCTAAACTTGGGTGGGTCAGTAGTTCACAACTGAGTTTAGCTGCACTGAGTCACTGCATCTACTTGTTAGCAAACCAGGCCTCAGTCCGGATGAGTTAGGTCCCCTACTCTGAGACTTCCCTTTTGTTTACAAAGGAAAATAAGAGTTTGCTTCTCGAGGTCTTCCGGATACCAGTCTGTATTTGTCCATTTGTGTTGCTGTCATGTAATGCTTAAAGCTGTACACATTATAAAGAAAAAGGGTTAACTGAGCACACAGGCCTGGAGCCAGCATCAGCTGATGAGCAGAGCCATCAAGTTTGCACCATCGCAGTCACTTGGTGAGACGGGAAACCGGAGGGACCAAGGGCCAGGCTTGCTTTCCACAGCACACTCCTTGGGAGCAGCACCACGAGGACTCCATTCTGGCCAGCATCTCAGAGGTCCTGCCCCTCCCTCTGCACCCTGAGCCCCTGGGGACGTGCCGACCACAGAGGGACCCAGAGCCAGGCAGCATGGGCTAATGTTCCAAGCACAGGACACCAGTGCCCTCCATGGGCCTTGCCCACCTCCTGGACACCAAGAGGACCCAGCCCATGGGCTCCCAGCCGCACTCTGTGCATGAGGCTCCTGAGGTCATCACAGCCACACTTGCTCTGTGTTGCTGATGGCAGCACACAGTTCAAGGAAGTGAACAGCAGAAATCCACACTGGCACCTCGTCTGGTACATCCTTCCCGTGTCGTAAGGGTGCAGCAAGACACTCGCGCATCGCAGTTTCACACGACTGCTGCATGGGAGCACCACCCTGTCATCCAAGGCACCTGCCCTGCTCTTCCTGAGCAGGAGTCCCAGAAAGTCCAGCTCTGCAAGCACATCATGCAAGTAGTGATGCAGAACTCTTGTTCGTGAACAACACCCTCCAGCACACACAAGATGACGCAACACGGTAGGCTTTTCCTGCGTCTAACATTCTACTGGATTTCCTGCTGGGACTTGTCAGGCTGGGAGGACAGAGTGAAAATGATGATGTCCCCAGGGGCCTAAAGGCCCCCCATCTGGGCTTCCTCAACCCCACACCCAGTGCCACTGCCCCGTGGCCTCTTCTTACTGTGTGATTCTCTAGCACATCCGGGCCAGTAAGGCAAGCTATTTCTGTCACCATCCAGGGAACTCTTCCGACAGCACTTCTGCACACGTTAGCCTCGTCTTCAATGTCCCTTCCCACCGGCTGTCCGGCCCACCTTCTCAAGCAGAAATCACCACTTGCCAGTCTATGAGCTCACCGTGCAGGGCTTAGCATGCAGATGCAATAGCGGCCTTGACCTCGAGGGGCTCAGAACTTCACGGCAAGACTTCAAACTAATCTCAGCACTAAGCCAGCTGCCAGAGGGGCTTCAGTGGGATCAGAAGAAGCAGGGCAGGCGTGAGTCTGGGCTTGAAGCATGAGCAGAATGTACACAGGGTGTTTGCTCACACACACTTTGACCTTTGGGACCCATGCTCAGCCTGGAGCCCCCTGCATCCCTTCCTGAGACGAGCACTGCTCGCACCAGGGCCTGCCCCTCTGACCCCCAGGCCACTCACCTTCCCAGTGCCCTGGGCCCTGACCCAAAACTGCACTCCAGAGGCTGGCACAGGGTGTGGCCAGGCTAAAATTAGGGCTGTTTCCATAGATATTTGCAGCTAATCTGTTCTGCTCCCAAATGGAAAAAATACACTTCAGGGTTCTGACTGCAAGTGACCTGGGACCCATAAGGCCTGAGCACATACAGGTTGTACTCTCCTGGGCACTCTGGTCCCAGGAAGAGCAGCCTCCTTGGGCCATGCGGCTCTGGACAGGCCGGACAGGCTGGCATCAGGAATGGGGCCTGCCCCAGGCAGCTGCCCTCCACCTAGCCAGGGCCAGACAGACGAGTGAGGCCTAGGCCTGCAGCTCTCCAGTAGGAGCCTCCACTCTTGGCTTCTTGGGTGACACACTGAGCCCAGCGGTACAGCAGCTTTGGGGCCCTAGGGGCAGTGGCACAGGTGTGGCAGCCCTGAGCAGCTCGGTGTGGGGGCATCCACAGAGGAGCCAAAAAACTCCCAAGGGCCTCCCCTGTGCCAGAACCAGGGTCCCTGCAGAGGCAGAGGAAGGAAAACAGGTCATCCTGGGATGGAGAACCCATAGAAGGGACACAACTGAGGGCAAAGGGCCGGTGAGGCCTCCAAGCCAGGGCACAGAGATGCATAGGGGCTGGTTGGAAGAGGCACTGAGCACCCGGCCCCACGGGCCTGTGGGGTCTCAGACTGCTGCCCCTGGATGAAGAGGATGAATGGCTGCAACACAGCTGGTTGACACAAAGGCCAGGAAGGCTCAGTACCAGTGACAGTTCCCCCAGCAAACACAAACACCAGCAGGGTGCGAAGTGCTTTGCACTGCAAGTGACCTGGGGTTCACAGAGCCTGTGCACACATAGGGTATGCTCTCCTGCGTGTACAGCAACTTGCCTACCCCAACAGCCTCCTGAGACCACCCCACCTTGAGGACAGGAAAGAGGCACAGAGAGGTTAAGTGGCTTGGGGGTTCCACAACATGTGCATAAGAACCCAAACCAGCCACTAGGAGCCATGCTCTCGCCCACAACTGCCCAGAGCCAGAGGGTGTGGAATGTGGACTGGACTCTGGTGGGCCGGCTGTGAAACCTGCACCCTCAGCCTCGCTTCTGACCATGTGCCACCTTCTGGCAGCACACCTGCACTTGGTGGCCCCATGGGACTTCTACTGGGTGGCACAAGCAAGCTGGAAGCGGGCAGTGGCTTACACACACCCACCGTTTGGCGTGAAGGTATACTCACAGGCATGGTAGGGCAGCCTAGGCAGCAGACACAGGGCAGAGCTGGAGGGGCGAGGGCACCTCAGGAGCCCAGTGTGGTGACACCTACTGCACAAACAGGAAGGCACAGACCGTGCCCAGGCACCACATGTACCAGTCAGCAGCAGATGGCAGCCACCTCCTGCTGGGGCCATGGATGGGCCTGGTGCCACACAACGTGCCAGGCCCTGTCCTCAGGTTGCAAACCATGGTCACCCTGCAGCCACAGCTGTCTCTTTCTGTCTGTACCTCCTCTGCCACATACTGCCAAGGCCTCCCTGAGCTGGTTCCCAGCAGTGCAAGGGCAGGGCTAGGCACAGGCCAGGGTGTGAGCCACACGCCCCGCCAAGGAGCACAGGGTCTTCAGTGCCCTGGGCACTGCCACCAGCCGCGAGGGCCACTCACCTCCACCAGGACCCTGAGCGAGGAGGAGGGCCGGCCGCCCCTCAGCCCTGGCCCGCGCCTGGCTGAACCTGTTTCTTTTTTTAACCCAGTGGGTGAGCAGGGCTGGGTAGTGGCAGGGGAGGAGCTCGGAAGAGGCACGTGCAGGGCCATCTGTGGCATCTGTCCTGCGGCCCGGCTCCTGGCATGCACAAGGTCATCTGGTCTGCACCCCACCCAGCTCCCGGCAGACAGGGTCTCCACAGGCTCTGGCTCCCAGTGGTCTGCTCTTTGCCCACCAGAGGCAGAGGGGCAAGTGAGGACCTCAGGGCTTCCACCAGTCATTGGGAGGGGCATGCCTTCCCCAGGGCCGGGTGTTCTCTGGGCCTCCCATCCGCCCATCCTTTCCTACCTCTCCCTTCTCTCCTCCCTTCCCTCTCCCTCCTTCCTCTGCTCCCCACCGGTTTAACCTGCCTGCACCTCAGTTTCCTTGGCAAAAAAGAGAAATAACAAGCTGCCTACCAGGAATGTTCTGTGACCACTTTGGGTTCTTGAGCGTGGCAGGCAGAACTCAGGGACTGGATGGGTCAGCACAGTCACAAGAAGAGGTAGGGTCTGTGGTGATCCTGCCCCAGAGGGTCAGCGAGGTCCAGCCAACTTGGCCACAGCCATCCCGCTAAGCAGAGGACCCGACCTTCCCGGCTCCCGGCCCTGAGGCAGCGATCTATTCCCTGGCTGGCGTGGAGGGCTGCCACGGCAAGCCGCTGGCTTTGTCTATCCAGCCACTGTCTAGAAGGGTTTGTTTTGCCTCTCTGAGTTCAGCTACTGCCCAGGGCAGGGCATATGGTGCAGTGCATTCCTGTCACCACCCATCCCAGTGGCCAGGCCGAGGCACTGGGACTGGCAGCTTCGTTAGCTCAGCCTCTGGCCAAAGAGGCTGGGATCTTGATTCTGGGATGACTGGCGAAGCTCTCAGGGCCAGCGCTACATGCAGCACTACAGCGACCGTCTGGCCCTCCCAATAGGGAGGAGAGGGGCAGAAGGCCCTGCCCTTAGGGGACCCTGGCAGCTCAGCCTATGTCCCCCAACAGGCAGGCACCTGAGGAGTTTGGGCAGCCTGGCTCCCTCTCTAGTCTCCAGGAGTGTGGGCAGGTCACAGCAGCAAGGGGAGGGAAGGACAGGGAGGAGGGCCCCACCTGCTCCTGCCCTGGGACTTCTGCAGCCACAGCAGGGTGGACTCCGGTGGCTGGTTGTGTTGTATGGGACATATGGCCATGGCCTTCAGGCTGCATATAACAACAATGCCAAGGGAACCCCCTGTGAAGCACAGGCAGCAGCCATGAGCTTGGTCTCAGGCCTGCAGCACCAGCTCTAAGTCACCAATTGGGCCTTCTGGGACCTAAGTTTCCCCCAGGCAGATGAGACACTTGGACTCTGTCCATGGGAAGCCTGACCACGGTGTGGACACTTGAATCAGAAGGTGAGGAGGAAAGAACTCGGGATAGAGGAGTGGGGGAGTGGCAGAGCAAGCTCTCAGCCTCTGAACCCCATTGTGCACGTGCCCCCGCGCCTCACCTGGATTAACAGGCAAAAGCAGAGAAACTGAAGGGAGCCATGAGGTGGGACTAGCAACAGCCTCTGCTTGTGCAGAGCTGTGTCCTCACAGATACCACTACCAGATTGACCGTAGGCCACCCCCCCTGGGCCACAGCACCTGCAGGCCCCAGAGACCTGGCCTTCTGCCCAGGGCTGGCTCTGGCTCAATATCTGGACCTCGCCATGCCTCAGTAGCCTCAATGTTCAACCCTCACCCTCACCCTAGGGCTCTAAGGGTGAGAAAACAGAGCTGTGCGCAGCACCCAAATGCCATCAGCACCCAGTGCCCACTCGTGACCGTGATGAATTCCGTTGCCCTCTCTCCTCTGAAGCTCACCCTGTCCTCATCCCTGCAAAAGTCTAGCTGCACAGAGTATGACTGTGGCCGCCCCTGGTGATCCTCATGAGAGACTGAAGGCAGAGCCTGGACCCCACATTGCTGTGCTAGGCAAGTGCTCCACCTCAGTGCTGCAGCCCCCACCCACAGGCTCGCTTCCTGACGGGATCCCACTGAACTTCCCAAGCTGGCCTTCAGCCTCCTGCGTGGCTGAGGTTGTAGTTGCCGAGCACTGCACTCTGCTTCACTGATAGAACCCTCCTGTTCCTCTTTGTAAAGTGTGAATGCGGGTGAGGACTGGATGGGAGAGAGAAGGGAGGAGACAACCCCGCTCTCCAGAGAGCTACCAGGCATATGGCTCGGGATCCTAGAAAGACTTTGCTGCCCACTACAGCATGTGCTGCTTGGAATCCTCGGAGCGGAGGTGGTCTGGCCCACGCTGTGCTCAAAGCTGGGTTACCTGGCAGATTTCAAAGACTTATCATTAAATAAAGAAGCAAACTACTGTCTCTCCTGAGTCAAATAAAATACAACACATCACTAAAAGTAAATTCTCCTATAGTTTTGCTTTTTAAAAATTTTACCAGTAGTGGAACTTCAGCCCCACAGCACACAGTGGCCCACCACTCTGGGATGGTGCTGTCCAGCTTCTCCCAGAGCCATGTCTGTGAGGGCTGCTGCTTCCTTCCATGAAAACACTGTCACCCAGGTGTCTGGGGGAAGCACTGCTTGTCAACATAAACACACATTCACATACTCCTACAGCCATGAAGGCCAAACCTGGAGGCTGGAGGACCAGCCCAAGAGCGCCTGGCCAGCAGGAAGCCGGCTCAGTCCCTGGTCCTTCTGAGATGCCACACTACTTCACCCCAAACAGGAAAACAAAGACCCGAACTGTGGTAGGGATGCAGCTTAGCGCAGCACCTGCCTGGCAGGCGTGAGGTCCTGAGGCCACCTCCAGCACTCCAAAAGCCCTCATTGCAATAGCCTACGCCAGGCCCACTGGGGGCAGCTGTGGTCCTGGGCTAAGCCTCTTGGATCCCGCAGGGAGCCAGGGTGCAGGGCATGTGCTCTCGAGATGCCTGTGACACCAGGCCCCAGGTGGCCACTCTGGACTAGGACAAATGAGGAGCCCTCAGGCACCAGACACTGCCACATATGACTGACTCCTCCCAGATACCTGATAAGGGATGCATACCACTTGCTCTGTCACCCAGACCCTTGGGGACAAAGCTGGACCCCATCCTAGTGCCCCTTCAGCAACCATGAAGCCACCTTCCCCTGGCCCCCAGGCCCTGTGCCATGATGCCTTCAGCCAGCCGGCTGGGTCTGACTCAGGCCACCTTCTCATTGAGCTCTGCCTGGATCTAGGTCTTCTGGGTCTGCTTCTCCCTTGGTGTAAGACCAATCCCTCCTCCCCTGGTGCCGTGAACTCTTGGCCCCACGTGTCCCACACTGACCACTGCATCTGCCTGGCCCCGGCGGTCAGCATCTCCCCAGACTCTCAGGTAGCACCCCCAGTGGCTGCCACTGTATGGGCACAGTGGAGTCATATCGCCAGAGTTGATTAACTTGAGGACTGAACAACCAAGAAGCCCTCTGACACGGTCTCTGCGGAGTCCCTGTCCCTGGCACTTCCTCTGCCGTGGTCTGATGTTCCTCCCAGCAGGCAGCCTCTTCACCAATCTGTTCATGTGGACAGGGCCCAAGTGCACACCCTTGGGCCACAGCTTGGTAACACCAATTGGTGCCTCTCTGCTTTTATTAATTTCTAAGTTAATAAAGCACTCCATGCTGGCCCACCCACAGCAACATTGTCACATTTCTACATCCTGGGGTGGTGGGGGTAGGGAGCAGGTGTTAGCTGAAGCAAAGCACAGAAACCCATGGCCTTCGGGTCCTGGTATAATTGTCACACCTTTCAGAATGTTTGAGCCCAAGTCAGATCGGATGCAAGGAACGCCTTGACTGGAATCTCAATGGTCTACAGCTTCTCTGGAGCAATGCGCAGGGAGCAAGGGCACCCTTCCTCAACAGCCCCAGGCACCACCGCAGCCTTCCTGGCTTTCAGACAGGAAAACTGAGGCTCACTTCAGCAAGGTCCCCAATGAAGAAGCAATGGAGCCAGGACCCAGGCTGGCTCATCACCACTGCAGGGGTTGGGCCAGGGCCCAGTCTGGGGCGGGAGGCACCCATCTCTGCCTCCCTTGAGGGGAGGATCAGGTCCCGCCAGGACCTACAGCCACACTCTGGTTACCCCAGCAGAGGGCGCACCCATGCAACAGTCAGGCACCAAAAGCTGTACAGAAGCAGCTGGGGGTGCAAGGCCAGTGTGTGCTTTGCCCTAAGAGCCAGCAGATACTTCAAAGCTCCGCCTGGCCCGTGTCCATGTGAAGACCCACTGAATCAGGTCCTCACGGGCCCAGATGAAATCTGCCAAGGACACTGTGAGTCTTGGAATCACCACATCAGATGCAAAAGTCTTGCATGGGAGAAAAGAGCAGGTTCTCTATGAACTTCCTCCTCACTCTTTCAGTATGTTTTGCTCTTTTTTATGAGCTTGCTTTGCCCACCACAGTTGCTTCCAGGAACTGTCACACACACACACACACACACACACACACACACACACACACACACACACACGGCCTAAACCTAAACCTTATTAGATAAACCTGGGCTGACAGGAGAGGTCTTGGTCTTCACCCACCCCAGGCACTGGCCTCCTTGTCCCCCTAAGCTTACAGAGCTCCTTCTTTATCCCTTGTCATGTCCCCTAGAAGGGCAACAGCTTTGTTCAGCCCTGGTATGAGCCAGCATCTTCTCCCCCAGAGCAAAGCTCTGCTAATCCCCCAGCTCTGGGTAGAGCAGTTTGAATCTGATTCATCAAGCAGATTGCTTTCAATGCTGGGAAACTTTTCCAAAGAGACATTTTCACCTGTGCTTCTGTGTGTCAGGACCATGACAGTGAAGTAACTGCTACGTCTCTCACCCACCTGAATGGTAAACACAGAAATGGGCCCACGGCATTCGGCTCATACTAAGACAGGCACATGGCATCCTGGCTCTCACTGAGACGGCTCCACAGCCTCATGTTCTGGGTCTAGGACACATGACAAGGGCAAGTGCTGACTGAGCCACCGGTTGGCTCAGTGCATATCTGGTTTGGATGGGGGCAGGCCCACTAGGCGTGGGTGGCACCATCCAAAAGGTCTGCAGCCCAAATGGGACAGGAAAAGGAATGGGAGGCCTGCTGCTGCTGCAGCTGCAGCCCAGTCTGCCCAACCTCCGCTGTTTCTGTTTTGCAAAGCCTCTTTGCCATGCCAGCCTGCCTCGGAGCCAGCCAGCTATAGACTGAAACCTCTACAGATCACATGAGATAAAATAAACCTCTCCTCCTCTAACTTCAGGTGCCAGGTACTTTGTCTCAACAACAAGAAAACTAAAACAGATAAAAAGGGCGTGATTTATTTTAGGTTATTGTATATTTGCATATATTCACATGTTCAGCATGGTCTGTATTTACATTAATGTGATTTCCAACCTTATGATTCCAAGGAATAAATGTTATTCTTTCACATTTTCCCCTTCTATTAAATAACTTTTTTATAAAAGAAAATTTCAATAAACATGCCACAGAGGCCACAAGGACAACACAGTGATGCCCCGACCAGCTTCCCACGGAGGCCCCATCGGTCCAGACACTACTCCAGGCACAGGGTTTCGGGGCCCTATTAGGAGGCCCAGGGCCAGAAGGGGATGCCATGCACAAGGCACAGGCACGGCTTCCCATCCAGCTCAAAGAGCAAACGGCTCAGAGCCTGCAGCGGCCGAGCCCAGTGGTTCCCGCTAAGACACCAGGTGAAGCCACCCCTGCGCTCTCACCGGTGGGTGCGGAATTCCCAGGAAGAGCAGCAGTTGCTAACACAACTCATCAGGCACACTTGGAATTACTGCTCTGTGGTCCGGTTTTCCATCCTGGATCACAGGAAGGCTGGGCTAACCACAGCACCCCAGAGGACCCTGAGAAACACAAGACAGAAAGGCTCCAGAATCACAGGTCAGTTTCTCAAACACAGACGGTAAACGGAGCCTATGTAATGGCAGAGGGGAGTCTGGTTAAAATGTGCACGTTGTGCTCCACAAAAGCAGGTTTCGATGGCAAGTGATTGCGGCAGACCACTGTGGTGATTTTTTAAAGTTTCATCAAAATATAAGCATTAAGCGCAGGGCACATTCCACCTGCAAGGCTCTTTTTCATGTGTCCTGCCACGGATCCAGGAGACACAAAAGAAACCTAGAGCGGGATGCTCACCTCCGGATGGCAGGCGAGGGTCCCAGGTGCCCGCTCCTATGGCAGCAGGCCAGTCCGTCTGCCCATCCGCTTATCCAGGGCAACATCAGACCAAGATGCCGACAATTCCCACCCCCCACTCTGGCAGCCCACCTCCCCCTCAGGGGCCAGCAGAGACACCCATCAGTTCTCTCCACCCTCTGCCCAGTGGTCTTGGCTAAGGGCAACACATTAAAGCCAGTCCAGGCCAGATGGATGTCACGCCTGGGGCTCCCCCTCTTGCCCCGGAAGTCACATGCACAGGCAGCAGGAGCACAGGCAACATGGGCTTCTGGGTAGCAGCGCATCTCTGGAAGAACCCCAAAGAGAAGCTCAGCACTGAGGGAGACACTGTCACTAGTTAAACCCCAAGAGCTTCACATAAAGGACACAATCAGAACAAAGACACTGAGTGAACACATTCCTTCCAGACTCAGAAAGGCCCCCTTACCTCACCTGAGCATGTTGAGACCCCAGGCCCTGTCCTGGGGCAGCAGGATTCCCCCACACAGAGCACTGAGCAGGGCTCCCATATCCTTCGTTCCCTGCCTTTTGTGCTGTGATTACCTGGAATGTTGAGGGACCCAAGTCAGGAAGACTCAACATACTCATCAGGCATGCTTGGCATTACTGCTCTGTGGTCCAGTTTTCCATCCTGGATCATGAATCATGCTGCCTGTCCTCCACAAGACAGGACACATGGCTTGATGAGTTAGGTTGAAAGCTGAGAAACTCACCACAATGGACCCCAGATTCCCTATCAGTAGCCAAGGAGGCTAGGCGAGGACACATCTACAAGTCTCCTCTACTCTGAGGATGCAGGCATCTGTTCAGCAGGAAGCAGCTGCAGGCTCAACACCTCCACAGCTAGCCTCAGCAGACAGTGTGCCACAGGAAAGACAGTGAACAGAGGTCCAGCTCTAGGGAGAGGGAATGCTGCTCTGCTGCAGGGGGCTAGAGGCTGCCCCCATAGCGCCCTCCTCAGATCTCTAGAATCCTCTCCACGGTGGGCTGAGAACATATAATTAAGGGGATGCAGTATCTGCAGCCACCTCAGGGTCCTGGAGAGCATGCACAAGAGACCTAGGCTCACCTAGCTCTCAGGGCCTCCTGTCCTGAATTTAGATCTAGAGGTCATGAGACTTGCTGTCATGAGGTGGGGACTGGTGGGAAGAGGGGTCACTGAGGGCCTGGCCTGGAAGGGTTTGCCCCACTCCCACCCCACCTTCTGCTTCCTGTCTCCTCCACCTGGGCCCTCCAGCAGCCCTCTGCCTTGGAGCCAGCCAACTATCACAGCAAAGCTTTTACAAACTTGAGCCCAAACAACCCTCACGTTAAGCTGCATTGACAGAGAATGTGTCCCAGCAAGCAGAAATATGACGACAGCAGACATTGGCACTGAGAAGCGGGCCATGCAGATAGTGGCCTGGGGTGCTTGCTTAGACAGCAGCTGGCCTGTTCAAGAGCCTTTGGACCTGGTCTGCAGGCGGAGTCTGAAAAGATCTGGAGATGCTGGCTAGAAAGGCAGCCCTGGAGTACTGTGAGCCAAGCCTGACGGGACATTTTGATCAGAATTCAAAAGTTCAAAGTATTGATAAAAAAACCAGACAGTGTAGACCTGCTTAAGAGGCCCAAGGTGGGAATGAGCACTCCCTCAGTCCAGGCCACCTGTGCTGTGTTCTGATACAAAAATTGTCTGTATTCTGCTCTTGTCCTGAGACTCTTTGGGACACAGGGATTAATTAATGGCAGAGAAAATTTCAAAGCACCTCAACTTTGGAGATACTATGCAGTTCAGACTAGTAGTGATCCTCCTATCTCAGCCTCCCCAGTGCTGGGATTACAGACGTGTGCCACCAGGCCTGGTTTTGATGACCAGCACCATGTGCCTGGAGTTCCTGGGCCAGCACAGTATGTGGTACCAGGGACCAAAGCCAGGTCCTTGCACTTGCCAAGCAGGCACTTAGACCACTGAGCTATCTCCCTAGCCCACTGTTGGTGTCTTATAACCAGGTTTACACTGAAAGTCAAGCGTAAAAAGACAATTTTAAGTTTTCAGCTTTGCTAGAAAGAAAAATATTTGGAGCAGAGGAAAGCTGGGGTGGTGAAAAAAATCAGCATTAAAAAGAAGCCAAGTACTTTAGATCCAGAAAAAAAAAAAAAAAAAAAAAAAAAAAAGTCTTCAGGGCATGTCACTAACCAGCAGGCCCATCCTGGATTCTCAGGCTCAAAATTGTAGTGGGAAAAGCTCTGCTCTGTGAAGAAAACCCAAAGACACCCTGTTCCAGTACACAGCCCTTCAGGCACTGGGAGACCTCTGCAGCAGGACACAAGAGAGCCCAGCTACTGCCCCAGCTGGCACTGCCCACATCACGCTGCTGCTGTGGACATGCAGAATGCAAGTGCTGAGGGGTCAGAAGACCTCCACCAGATTTAGACAGTCCAGGAGGCCAGGTTGGGTGTGTGAAGGAAGCAAGCGAGCCTGGGAGGGTGAAGCCTCGAGTACAGCGCAGACCCAGGAAGCCAGACACCAGCAACACAGAGCATGGGAGGGAAGCCAGGGAGTGAGCAAGGCAGCCTATACAGAGGCTGAGAGGGCACAGCCAGCAGCAGCACTGTGGGGACTGCCCCAGCCTGCTGGAGCTCCTGCCTCACCACAGCCTGCCCTGGGTGCTATACACGGAACCATCAGATTCAACATTTGCTCTGCCAAAATTTGGCTTTGCTTTGATTTGATTCTTTTCATCTTACTCTTCCTCCCTTTTGGATGGAAATGCTTATCCTGTGCCAATGTACAGTCATAGTGTTTTAATAGGGGCTCACAGCTGTACCTGAGGGTTTGCCTCACATCTCAGAGGCTTCGAACTTGGACCTTTCAGCAATGCAACACTTTAGTTAAGCCACTAGCAGCTCTCAGAGCTGGGCGCAGTGCACTGGGACTCTGGGGACAGGAGCAAAGCTACAGTCATCTCTAGTCATCCCCAAGAGCTCGCAGGCAGAGGCTTGGGAAGGAAGCTGGGTCTGGGGTTCCAGCCTTGGCTCGCTGTCAGACGGTGGGGTCTGGCGAGGAGACCCTGGGGGCCTGGGGGCCTGTGCTGCTCATCAGCTGCTTTCCCAGGGTTTCTGTTTGTGGTGTAAGCAGTTTTTCTTCCCCCTGCTGCATTCTGCTCTGGGGTGGACCAACCTAATGGAAGCCTCTACAAGCACACTAAATCTTTCTCCTTAAGGTGCATGTAACTCCCATCTCCTGCCAGACTGCAACAAGAGCCACTCACAGACCCCTCACTCAGTGGAGTTTTGCTGCCTGCAGACAAAGAACAGCAAAGAGCTTGAGAGGTCCTAATGACACGGACTGGCATGTTCCTCCCTCTCAATACCAGTGAGATCTCAAACCAAGAAGCCTCCGAAGTTCTCTGCCACCACCTCCCCACTGTGGCCCTTCAGGCCCCTGGACCCTCAGCCCCTCACTTAGCAGCTGGAACACTGCCTCGGGCCCTCTACACTGATCTCCACAGCAGCTCACTCCCCAGACATCTCCATGGCTTCTGTCTTTACCTCCTCGTAGGTTCAAATTCTGCCACACTATTTAAAATGGCAAGCCCCACCCTTGGCTCTCCCCATCTGACATCTGTACTTCCTTTTGCTCCACGGTATTTGTCCCCAGAAGGGACCCAGTGCTGCTTGTTCTGCTCTCAGAGCCAGTCCACAAAGGCAGAGACTGCTGTCGTCTATTTCCTACCCGAGGAAATGTGGCTAGAGGAGGACCTCACACTTAGAAGTGCTCAGTAAACATCAGGGATGGAAACGAAGACATGAGCCAGTTCCTCATGCAGGGCCCCACTGGCCACACAGCCTTGTGAGCACGGCCCCAAAGCAGGGGCACTGCCTCAGTACACCACTGGCCCATGCCAGCTTCCCAGATAGTAACAACAGACCTGCTTTGCTGCTAGGACTGCAAGGCCTGAAAGGCCAACCTGAGCCACCTGGCCCATAACCCTTCCTCTGTGGCACTGAGAAATGCACACTATTCCCAGCGCAGCCAACAGCAGAAGCCCCACCCATCATGCCGACTCCTTCTGAGGGGGCGGGAAGGCAGGTACCTCAATCTAGCACTGCACATCCTGCTCCAATGACAGCAGTGCATGGAGTCATTGTAAAGTGGGTAAGGCCAGGCCAGGAAGGCCCACAAGGCTAGATGCCACCCTCCCACTGAGCTGCCAGGCTGCTGAGGTCACCCTACAGGGAGGGCTGGTAGCCCTGCTTTTCATCCCTTGCTCAGGAAGGAGGGGCCGGCTCCCACTAGCCCCCATCCGTATGGCACACAGGCACCTGTTCCTAGCCACCCTTGTCTTCAGGAGCCGATGACAAGAGCAGCCCTGGCTTCTCAAGGGTGCATGTCACCTCGAACCTGCTCTCTGAAGCTGCAGCTCCTGCCAAGCACAAAGGTAGCAGCACCACCCTGAGCCCTGATGGCACCAGGAATGCATACCTGTGAGGCTTTGCAGAACAGAGGCTTTGACGGACAGGAGAGTGGGAACCTCGGAGGAGCCCAGTGATGACCAGTGAGCTCTGCAGGCCCAGCAGGAGCTCACATTTGGCCTCAGGCCTGGCTAGGCCTCTGAGGCCCCACACCTGGCGGAACGGAGACTCTGCTGACAGCAGGCCTGCCTTTGGCCCAGGTCCCCAGAACTAAGAAGTTTGATCCCTTTTGTGCTGCTGAGAACAGAACAAGGCGGAGCCACAGGGTGTTTACACTGACGTGCCACAGAGGGACGGGGACCCCAGGCCTGAGACTGGAGTGCAGGAACACTGTGAGGACGGGTGCCCTTTCTGGCGGCCAAGTGACAAGAGTTCCTGTCACTCCTGCAATGCCTATCTGCTCTGCTGTGAAGCAGGCATGTTCTTGGCCAGGGGCAGCAGCAGCAGCCCGAGGGCCACATGCATTACTGGGCGTAATAAGGGGCCATTCCCTGACCACATCCAAAGGGTCCCACAGATGAAGGCAGAGCTGGAGCATGATCTGGACAGTGCAGCACACACAGCCAGCTGCCCTCCGGAAGTTGGGACGCTGAGCCTGGGACACTTTTCCCTTTGGTCCCATGCTCCCTCAGGGGTGGCTACACTCTCGTCTGTGTCCATCCCTTGGGTACCGGCCAGGACAGTCCCGCCCCTGCTGCGCGGTACAGTCAGTAACCCAACTTCTAACTTCTCCTGCCCTCACCAGACAAAGACCTTTGACGGTCCCCCCTCAAACACAAGTCCCCCCACTTCCCACCTGGGGGACCAGGGTGACTCTGATAAAAAAGGGCAGGTAATACCAGTTTGAGTGTAGGTTGTTTTTATCATTTCAACTTTAACATGTAAAAAATATTACAATAAAAGATAACAGAAGTTATGGAACACTTGCTGTGCTAGGCACTGCAGGATCCAATAGATATAAGAAGACAACACCTCCCACTCCAGGAACGTTCCTGTCCACAGGAAAAATATCAGCCATATACTCCATGGGAACCCAGAAAACTCCTGAACCCACGTATCTTCACAGACACAGAGGACAAGTTCTAGTCTGCGTAGGTCTGGAGGGACAGGAAGCTGAACCAGATGCAGACCCCACGAGCAGCTGATACCAGGGTCGGGAAACTGCAGGGTCGAGAAACTGAATTCCACAGCTCAGGAACTCACAACTCAGGGTTTTGTGATGGAACAGCCAGCACAGGCACTGACATCACAGAGCTGTGGTCCCCAAGCTGTCACAGAGAGAGCGGAGGCAGAGCCAAGCACCAGCGTCCTCGGGAGCAGCTCTGGACACTGCGGCAACCTCTCCCTTTCTTCCCGAGCTCCTCTCCCTCAGCAGACAGGAGGCCCAGGCTGTGTCACCATGCTTGGTGTCCCTGTCAGGATGGCACCGCTGCTGTCCTGCTACTGCCCATGAAGGACCTGGGCGGAGCAAATCCGCCTGCCCTGACCGCGCCCCACTGGAGACATCTTTCCCTGAAACACAGGCATGGTTCTGGGGAGGCCCTCACTCGGAGGTTGAGATTTCAGAGCAGGATTAATGTAGACTGGGTAAGTTCAAAGGGATTCTTGGGATCAACCCCTCCCTTAGGTCCTCTGCACAGGTCCTGCAGGGTAGGGCAGACTCTCCGATGGGGTCACCATGCTCATGTGCCACCCAGGTGCCATGGGGCTCATGGAGGCCCTGCGGTCCTGCCATCTGATTGCTAATTTGTATACTCCATGCCAGAGAGCCCACCAGGACAGAATGCTGCTCCTCCTGCTGGGCTTGCACGGAGCATGCTTGGGGGCCCAGGAAGCCGTGCTGAGCTTTCCATGGTAGAGACGGAGGAGGCTCAGCACCAGGAATGCAGCTCAGCCTGGGAAGCTGCCCCAGCGCTGCCCATGCACTCTCTCGTGGCACAGACAAGCGCCCTGAAGCCATGGCCGTCATGCATGGAAGGGAGCAGCCTGGTCTCTGCCCCAGGAGCTGGGACCACAGAGCCCTCAGGACTAGGAGAAAACAAGCAGCCTAGTCAGCTCTGGAAACCAGAGATGGGGTCTACATTAGGGCTCTCCAGCCACAGCCCAGATCCAGGTGCTCAGGGGCAGACCCTAAGGAGCTCTGCAGCCATGGGCCAGGGATCAAGCAACACCACTTTGGTTGCAAAGTAGGGGATCATCATTCCATTTATCCTAGCTTTCAAATAGGATATGTTTGAAAACATAACAACTCCATGCACACACTGTGTCCTTGTCTCATGGCTGTAGAAACTGAGGCTTGGGAAGCTGCTAGGCCCTCTTGGCATCAACCAGGGCTGTGCTGAAGCCAGAGGCACAGGGAGGCTGCAGCCAGGCCAAAAGTCAGCCCAGAGGTTCTGTGAGCCCCCACTGTGCACAGGACGTGTGCCCTGGGCTGCAGGGCAGAACCACCAACAGGGCAGGCCCGGGCAGCAAACGGGATGAGAACTGTGCTCCGCAGGCTTTGCTATTCAACAAAGAATGGCTCGGGCTGCAAACAGGGCCAGCTGATGGCCACGGCTCCTATGACGAGGAGGGAGAGGAAATGTGGTCAGGTCTGCAGGATGCAAAGTGGACATACCTGGCACACAGCGGGCACATGGTGAGCTGCCTTAGGCTGCTATCACAGGAGGCTCACTGCCCTCTGGGGGCAGCATAGCCTGAAGCTGCAAAGTCCTCTCGTTTGGCTCAGCGAAAGCCAAGTTAGCAGACATTCAGTGGGAGACGGGCGTCAACATATGTGGGCTTTGATGAGGAACCACTGTTGGCATATCCCCTCCTCTTTAGTTCAGAATCTTAGTCAGTGATCCCCTGGCCTAAGTCCTGATAACCCCACTGGAAGACATCTTCTCTGGGCCAGCCCTCCCCAGGGTCGCCTCAGGTCCGCTTTCCGCAGTTCCCTCTAGGGCCCCACAATGGCCCTGCCACCACCACCACCACCAAACGCTGAGACCTCTCACAAACAGGACCACGTTGGAATCCTGTCTCCCTCTCATGGTTACCAGTTACCCCCTGTGTGATAGCACTG
This sequence comes from Ctenomys sociabilis, assembly GCA_004027165.1. Classification (NCBI taxonomy): domain Eukaryota; kingdom Metazoa; phylum Chordata; class Mammalia; order Rodentia; family Ctenomyidae; genus Ctenomys; species Ctenomys sociabilis. The sequence goes on along the minus strand of PVKA01003632.1, from coordinate 83,800 downwards.
CCAGTAGCGGTGTCCAAGGCCTTGGCCGTGACTCTCCAAAGGTGCCCACCAGTCGCAGGGGTATGGCTGCCTCACTGAAGGCCCGGGGGGAGTGGGGGAGCCTAGCAGGGCACAGGCCCTTCATGAGTAATGGAAGTGACTCCACACCGCAGGAAGCACTAACCCTGCAAGATGATGGCCTGGAAACAGCCACCCCATGCCAGCTCACCACAGCTCAAGGCACGGCCCTCAGTTGAGGCTAGGCTGGTGGTCAGGGAGGCTGACTGGAACTCATGGCAAAGCACCGGTCACATCCACCTCCCAGGGACTCACACACAAAGCAATCACCAGGCAAAGAGCAGATACACACATGGATGGAGGAGGAGACTGAGTGTCCTTCAGCGCCCGGTCAGGACACATGGCAATCTCCCCCTGCAGCCCGCGGGTCCGAGTGGCAAAGCAGCCTCGTTCTTGTTAAATATTAGTTTGCTTCAGGTCCCCAGGCCCCCTGCGCTGGAGTGGAAGAGGTAACAGTTCAAACATCAGTGTGTTCATACAGTTATTTTTTCATGGGTCTCTGACTATGAAATAAATGAATATTCCCATTCCCACCTATGGCCCATATGCATGTGCCAGGCCACACCCTCGCCCCGTGGGGTGGGCACCATTGTGCCTACCTGGTGTGAGGGGAGGATCAGAGGGGAGCAAGGGAGGAGGTCCTTTGAATCCAGGCCCCAGGGGCTAATTCTCATTAACTGCCTGAGACTGGAGGCTTTACAAAAGCACACGAGATGCCACAAACTTACAAAATGTGGCACTCCTGAAGCCTCAGCAGGGGCAGGGGCTTGGTCTCTAGCACATAAAAGACTAACATCTGCAGAAGTGCCATTTTCCATTACGAGGTAAGACACATTTTAATTGGAAAAGACGACTACTGCTTCAAAGAAGGAAAAACAGAATTAGCCCACAGTGTTCCATTCCTCTGCCCTGGGGCATCTGCAGCTCTGTCCAGAGCCCCAATGAAGCAAAGGCTAGGACGAGCCCATTCCCTCCAGCCCCCCAGGCCCCGGCTCCGTGATGCTGCGTGGATCCATGCTGAAGGCTGGAGATTGAGACAGGAGTCTTGGCACTGGCAGCTCAAGTCCAAGCGAGTCACAGCACAGTAACACTGACTTACAGAAAACGGCAGGGAGGCAGCAGGCAGAGCACGCTTACCAAGAGCCCTACACAAGCATCCCAGACGGCCTGAGCTCTCTGTGCCTCCACTGTCCAAACCTCTGAAGTTACCCTGACACCACGTCCCACAGATACTCACGAAGTGCTCAGCATGAATTCTCTACCCAAAGCTGGAATTCCCCACTGACCACTGGTCTCCCCACTTCACTGCTGTCAGAGGGTTTGGCTGTGCCTGTGCCCCACGTGGTCCCAATGTGGCCCATGAGGAATGAACTTTCAGAAGCCTCCTGGCAGCCACAGCTTCCACGCTGCAAGTCTCTCCTTGTAAGACCTGGGAGACATCCTGGGACCTGACCAGGCAACAAGCAGACAAGAGAGCACAGCTCACAGTTCTAATTCCTGCATGGCCACACTGTGACTAGAAAATGAATTTTGCCAGAGTCTGCTGGTTAGAACCAGGTATTCATAAGTGGGTTATGCAGGTTGTGAGCACCAGAAAAGGGTTCCTGGATCCCCCTAGAGTCTGCTTGCCATGGACACTTTAGGTTCTTCTGCTAGGACCTCAAATGCCTCCCCAAGTTCCACATGTTCAGGGGTGGGGCTTTTGCAAGGTACCAGGATGAGATACTACACGCCAGCGGATTTGTCCCTAGACAAGCTCAAGGCAGAAGAGGTCACCAGTGTGTGGCCAGGAGCAGTGTGCTCTGGCTGGGCCTCACATCTCCGTAGTAAGCATTTCTCCCCACCCCCACTCCAACGGCCCACCCTGGGCACTTCTGCAGGCTACTTCTTCCTTGGAGCCCAATGAACTGAACCTCTAAACTGTGAACCAAAATAAACGTCTCCTTCCAACTGGGTGCCAGCATTTGGTTCCAACAATTGAAAAGTAACTAGGAGACACACTCAACATACAATTTACCACTTCAGCCACTGCCAAGGGAAGCAGGACTGTACAGCCCCTGTCCATCCACCTCCAGAACTCTGTATCCTCTGTGCTCTATCAGACACTAACTCTTGAACCCTCCATCCTGCAGGGACCTCATGTAAGTGCAAGTGTGAATATTCGCCCTGCAAAGGCTGGCTTAGTTCATGCAGCATGATGTCCACCGTGTCCACTACAGTCGTCGTGCAGACTCCCATTCCTGCTGAAGGCTGAAGAACGTCCATACATGGATGTGTGCCCATCTTGCGGCTTCTGAGGGCCACGTGGGCTGCTCCTAACCTCTGTCCAGCATAAGCACTGTCCTCCAGGCCTGTGCACAAACATCCAATCAAGTCCCTGCTTCCAATTCTTTAGAGCACATAACCAAAGGTGGAGCTGCTGGACTGTGGGGTCCCACGTGCTCATCTGAGGACAAACTCTGCCTGTAGTAGAGCAAAGTGCCCTGGGGAGAGGAGGCACGCCCAGGAGCTGAGGGCAGTGTGAAGCTATCAACAGTACCTCTCCCTGGGGACAGTGTCCCCTGTTCAAGCCCCTGGACACTGGCCAGCACTGGACCATGCCTAACTCCGCTGCTCACTCTGCACTTCTGGTGAGGTCTGTGTAGCCACCCACACCAGGCTGTCTGTAACTGCATGCTTGACCCCTCCTGGTTTCCAGAAAAAGCACTGACCCTTCAGCTGGGCATGGGTGTCCACAAAGAGACACAGTCAGCCCCTGATGGTCTCCAGGGAGAGTAGACCAGGTTGCAAAGGTTGGAGCTGCTTTCCCTGCACCAGCCTGCAAATCTCTGGAAACTAAGCAAGTCCCAGGCAGTTTTGCTGGCAAGATCCAGAGCTCACAAGAGTCTCTAGAGTCAGTGCCTCACTTTGCCAAGCAGTGGGAAGAAGCTGAAATGCAAACCTTAGGCTGACTCACAACTGTGGGACCTGACCTCCCAAGATTCTCAGCACAGATGCTGCCCAATCGGAATGCACTGCAGCCTTGAAATCAAGCCCATTCTCTTGGAACCCTCAGCAGCCAGCCGCTCCTCCGCTTTTATTTTTGCTTACCACAAAGTTGCAAACAGTAAGCCCTGACTGGTGATGCGTGAAGGGGGGTCGGGATCTGCCGAGACAGGCAGGATGGGGCTCCTTCCCACGCCATGCAAGGGCGCAGCTTGGCGAGTGGGACTTCCCCGCCAGAGTGAGCCGTGGCCAGCATCCCACACAGGGCACCTCTGCGCCCGCTGCTGTGGTCCCAAGGCATCCCGAAATGCAAGCGGAGCTGGGTGAGCCTAGGTGCTCAGAGTATGAGCCAGGCCGGGACAGGAGGCGGGATGCCCAGCCGGAGATGCCAGAGCTGGACCCTGCCCAGCCCCACCAGCAAAGGTGACACCCAGGGAGAATGGCCAACAAGGAGCCAGGCTGGCGCTTTATTATAGGGCCTAAGTGACTGCAAACAGACCATTATCAAACCTCTTGGTGACAAAGCCAGTGTTGAAGGGGACAGATAAAAGTAAGTACATTAAGCACAATAAATCACTGGGACCTGGCTGAGACCCATTAACCCTCAGGCCACAGGCTGCTCTCCTCTGCTTTCCCTGTCGACTGGATCCCAGGTTCCCCTCATTGCTTTAATATTGCAGCCATTACTCTTGGTGCCGCAAACAGCCTGCTGTTCCTCTGTAGATCTGGGTGGCAAGGGCATAATTTGTTTTATGATTTGCTTGGGAGGGTAGCTACTTTACATTCATTTTAAAAAATACATTCAATAATCAGAGCAATGAGACCTTGCTTAAAAAGCATGACCATGTCCCATCCTTCCTCCCAGTGTCAGTGTGGGTGACACCACAGCCACCCAAAGGCACCCAACAGTGACCAGGAGAGCCCCACGCTTTCTCACAAGGACCATGTGGCTGAGAACAGCCCAGACCTGCTTCAAAGGGCCAACGAGCCATGGCACAGGCAGCTCAGCTTGGGCTGCAGGGAAACAACAGTGGCTGGATGTCAAGGGCCTGGTGTCACCGTCACCTTGCTGTGACCTTGGGCCCCTGTCCTCCAAAGAAGCCAACCGGCTCTCAGGTCTCTCCAGAGCCCCCTGATGCCTACACAGAGAGAGAATAAAGTACCTTCATGAGGGTTGCTTTTCCTCCTTGAAACCAGCTCATTCTAAGGCTCATCTCAAGAAAAAAACACATAACTGCCCAAGTCCTGTCTGCCAGTTCCATCTGTATCCAGGAAGAAGTCATCCCTCCCTCACTGCCACAGAGAGCCTGCTAACAGGGCTCCTCCCAGGAGCCCTCCTGAAACCAGGGCCCTCAGGCACTTAAAGGCAGCAGGCCACAGCACCAGCAGGAAGGGTCAGAGGCCTGCTTTTCAGGCCCACTGCAAGACAGCACAACTCCTCATTCCTCCCAGGCCTTCCCGCTGCAATCACTGACAGAACCCAACCGAGAAGGGCACCAAGGGACGGGACGCGGCGGAGCGTGGCACTGTTAGAGACGGCCTTCTGACAAAATCGATCCCAGAACTTCATCTCGTCTGAGAGGCAGTGGCATAAAACCTGCCCAACAGTGCCAAGTTCTCAAAATACTCCAAAAAGGACTCCAATTCAGAAAAGGCAGAAAAGTTACAAACTCGCTCATGCTACAGATCATCAGGGTCCACCAAGCAGCCTCTTGGGACGGAAGAGAAGATTCCTCCCAACCCAACAGTGCCTCTGGGTGTGCAAGCGCCCTGCAACAGTCCACTAAACACCAAGTAGAGCCAGATGTATGGTGGCTTTCAGCCCAGAGCTGCAGGTGGCACGTGAGAAGGATGTGGCTCTGCCTTCACTCCTGAGGCCGGGGGATGTCCAACCTGGTCACGGGGGGCCGACCACCCGGAACACCAGCTCCATGCACCCAGAGACTACGTCGCCCTCCCCTCCACCCAGCAGAAGGACAACACCAGTGAGCTCCCTGACTGAGGCGAAGGAAGGACGCATCTCGATCAAGTCACTCCAGAGGCCTGCAACCACAGAAACCACGAAGTGTGACCAAGGACACCAGCCCTAGTCTAGAAAGTAGCAGGACTTCTGCAGCACTCAGGATGTCTCAGAGAAAGTGTGGAGATGGGAGCTACACACTTAATTGCAAGACGCCCCACACGACACTCAGGACGCCGGGCGCCCAAGGGGCCCAGGGCTGTTCTCAAGTTTGTTTTATTGCTTTTCCCCTACCATTGCAAGTGATTAGGAAGAGGCAAAAAAGAAATACAGTCAGAAACATCCATAGTCTCCACCCCAAGTGAACCTCTTCTGAATATCAAAATATAGCTCATGAAAACAGCAATAAAGCCAGAACACTTTCCCATGCCCTCCACAAAAGATTCAGGAGTTGGAACAGATACCTTGAGCTTTCCATGCAAACTGCACAAGGGCGGCAGCTGGTGGCCAGCAAGCTAGGGCCCCGGCATCCCAGCTGAAGTCTACTCTGGGCTGGTGCTGTGCCCCTCCCTTGGCTGGCACTGACATGCTGATTCCCACCAGCACACAGGGCCCAAACACTCAGACCTCCCGAAGGACTCCTACATAAGAAACCTTACAATGTGCATCAAGGGTCAGACACTCACTGGACATCAGCAGACAAAGGACAGGCTGTCTCATGTCCCTGGGGCATCTATCCCTGGGCAAAGGCCAGACACAGAGGCATACATTAATATACTTCATCTACCACACCTGGGTTCAGCAAGCTAGCACACTGCAGTGTCTGCTGTTACCTCCAGGTACATGCCAGGAGGTGGGGACCTCAGGTGCCACTGTCCACATTCAAGAGAGGCCTGGACCCCACACCACCCAGGAATTTCAAGTAGTTTCCACTTTAAAGTTAGACACCACCACTTTCACATCATCCCAAAGTCAAGATCATGAGCTGAGGCACTGTAAGCCAGACACCTTCCTCCCAAGACTGTCTGACCCTCACACTAAGAAGAGACTGACCACGAACCATGCTGCCTGGAGGAGAAACAGAGCCCAGAGGTAGGATGCTTTGGATCGGATTTCCACTTTCACCTGCAAAGAGAGTTGCAGAGGCCCAACCCCAGGTGATGTTAATGTGACCTTCTAGGAAACAGGGTCTTCACGGAGAGAGCAAATCTCAGGCGGTCCTAAAGGTGGGCCCTGCCCCAGGACAGCCCTGTCCATCCTCACCCAGGGGAAATCTAGATAGACACCAGAGAGGGCATGGAGACCAGCGGGGAAGATGGAGATGTCTCCAAGCCAGGATGCCAAGGGTCACTGGCAAAGCCACGAGGTTGAGGAGTACAAGGGACGGCACTTGGGGCCCTGAACTTTATTTGCAGTCTCAAATCTAAGAGACAACAGCCTCCAGCTGCGCCTAGCCACCCAGCATTTGGCACTTTCTGAGGGCAGCCACAGGAAACGGGCACAAGAGACTCAATGCTGTGCCCAGGGTGCCAGCCCCACTTTCAGTAGGGTGACACTTGAGCCCAGAGCCTCCCATGCACTGGACAAACGCTCTGCCACCAAAGTGCATCTCTAGCCCTTTCTAGATTTTACCTTCAACAAGGCCTCAGCCTTGAGATCCTCCTGCCTCAGCGATCTGAGTGGCTGGATTAAAGGTGCCCACAGAGCCAAGAAATTTGTGGATGTTTACAGAAAGAACAGTAAGCCAGGCCCTGCCACACTCTCCCTGACCCCAGTGGACTCACTCTGGCCAACACGGCTTCCCACCCTTCACACAGCTCCCTGGCAGGGGCAAGGGCACACGGCGCAGGCCACATTAACACAGGCACTCCTGGCCACACCCTGCAGCAGTGAGCTCACCGAAGGGGGAGCATTCTGGCTTCAAGGAAGCCATGCTGATGCCAGGGACTCAGAGGCCTTGCTATGGAAAGACCATGGCAGGAGGAGAGGCAGCTCTGTTCACCTTCCCACTGAGCAGATGCGGAGCACAAAGACACACATCAGACAGCTCTCTGGACAAGGCAGGGGCAAGGACGGTCTGCTGGCTGCAGAGCCCTGTCAGGGCACAGCCGAAGTCAAGGGGACACAACAGTGACACTTCCAGCCTGGCCCAAACACTCAGAAAATCCACACTTGCAAGCTGTGGCCTGTCAGCCACAACCACACCAGACAACCAGCACTGGCTGCAGGACAGCCCAGCAAGGCTCCTGGCTCTCACTTTGCTGAGCCCTGGGCAAGGAACCCCTGCACCCCACTTCCCAAGAGCCCTAAACCCATTCTGTAGCCAGGCCACCCTGGTGACAATGCTAGTTCCTTCAGAGCAACACTGAGCCTAAGGAGAGGAAGGAGGGAGGGAGGGAGGGAGAGGGGAGAAAGGGGGAAGAGAGGGGGAGGGGTGGAGAGGAGAGAGAGGGGAGAGGGGGAGGAGAAAGGTAGAAGAGGAGGGGGAAGGAGGGGAAGGAGAGGGAGAGGAGGGGAGGGGGAAGAGGAAGAGAAGAGGGGAGGGAAGACAGAGTGGAGGAAGACAAGAGGACAGTAAGAGGAGGACAGGAAGAAGGGGAGGGCGGGGGAAGGAGGGGAGTGGGAAGGGAGAGGAGAGGATGGGGAGAGGAGAGGCAGGTTAGAGGGGTAAGGAAGAGAGGAGGGAAGGGAAGGCAAAAGTGAGGATGACAGAGGAGGACCAGGAGGACAGCAAGAGGGTAAGGCAGGAGGTGGGCCTGTGCTCACTGCCAGATCCCAAGCAGCCAGGCCTATCCGCCACCAGCTCTCCTCTCCACACCTTGTCTCCTCAAGTAAAGGCCACGGGGCTTCTAGTAACAAACTCCAGCAAAGCTGCCAGCCCTGTGGTGGTGTGTGTGTTTACAAAGGTTAACCTGCTGCAAGTTTCCAACAAAGTTTGATGCCATTTTTCAAAGTACAATGCTTTAACAGCAGATGTGTTGTGGGCAGAGCTGTGTCCACTCCCCAGCCCAGATACGGCCATCCTCACCTTAGGACCTCCGATGGTGACCACACGGGTGAGAATGAGGGAAGGAGGAGGTCACCAGGCCTCCCGCCAGCCTCTGGGCCAGCATCCTCCTAAGATGAGGTCAGGACATCACCAGATGCAGGGGGAGAGGACAGATGCAGCAGGCAGGGCAAGGGAAAGCCAAGGGCGTGTGAGGCTCAGGAACCAGCTGACCCACACAGGTCTAGCTCCAGCCTACGCAGGACGTGATCACCACAGAGGAAGCTAGATGGTGCTCTGCAATTCTCAGAGTCTTTGTTTCTTCCTTTCTCTTTTTATGCATAAGTCACATCTAAATGGTCCTTTTAAAATATAAGATATACTGTCATAGTTTGGGTTTTTTTCCATTTCCTTGAAAAACATCACTATCTACACTGACTGGCCTTCTCTGCCATTTCCTTAACAGCCTGGAAACAAGCAAGGCCTGGAAAGGGCAGCAGGCCAGGGCAGGGGCAACGCCTGGGGGTGCAGCGAGGCAGGGTTGCCAGGCAAGTCCCCAGCAGGTGTGTGGCCAGAGAATCACAGGCACCACAGGGCACGAGCCCACTGAACAGCCTGGGACTCTGTCTCAACCACCCATGCCCACACTGGGAGCAACTGGAACCAGACTCCAGGAGGGATGCAGCCTCTGCTCCGGTCATGCAGCAGCTGCCATGTGGGGTTGGATGTGCTCCTGGCGCCGTGGGGCAGCCTGCTGGAGCAGGAAGCCAGCACAGAAGAGGACAGCATGGCACTCTCAGTGATAAGGAGAAACCGAGCCCGGCCCAGCCCAATTTGCCCACAACTTTCAGCTACCTAAGCTGACAGTCAAGTTGGCACTGACACTGTGACATCAGCAGGAACTGAATATCTGTCCTTCCATCCCAAAACAGTCCTTCTCACACGGCACTGAGTGACCGTCCCATTAAGCGGCACACTACTGGGTGCTGGACTGCCCACCACCGGATCCTGGGTGTCCAGGAGTCCTGGGGACAGGACCTAGGGCTGGCTGTCACTTCCTCTCTGGTTCTGTCTCTGCCGGACTCCCCTGCAGCCCTTGACCAAGGAGCTCACCAGACCCCTCGGCCACAAGGCTGCAACCAGCCGACCACAGAACCCCAAAAACAGTGAGCCAAAATTCATCTCTCCTTTATACAGTGGGCAGCAGCTGCTGGGGGCCAGCAGTGGGAAAACAATGCAAGGTGCAAAGCTGCCTCAAGTTAAAAAGGGGTTCTTATTCCCCACGTATCCCTGTAATTTCAGGGTGTTCATCAGTAGTGCAGCGTGTAAGCTTTAACAGGCACTGATGAGTTTTTATGCAGATAAGGGTCTAAGGCAGAAAACCACTTAAAAATAACCGTCTTCACAGTTCAGTATCTTGGGAGGAGTATACAGGATGATTTTTAGGCCCCATCCTTTCTTCTTTTGATTCCAATACTTAAAACTCTTGTACCACCTTCCCTGTGTTTAGGCTGATGTCTAAAGTTTTCACCAAACAAAATTATTTCTAAGGATATAATTTTCGGAACATTACAAACATTAACGTTTGAAAATAAAATTTCCACATCACATTTCTCAATGGAATCTAGCAATCTCATATCCAAAATTCACTTCAAAGATTCAAGAGTAGTTATCTTTCAGAACTGAAAATTACATAGCCTGAAAAGAGACCCAAATGCCATGCTGGACAAATGAAAGCATGGCCCTGTGGGCTCCAGCAAGGCCCTCATGCGCAGAGGCTTAGCCTTTGGCCTGGTGTTCTTCAGGCTTTTACACCCAGAACAACAGACCACAGTAAGGGCAGCTTCAGCTGACTATGCAAGAGAAGGTGGGCACAGAGTGGGATCTAGGCAGAGGGTGGTCCCTGGGCTAGGGACAGGCATGTGAAGATGAGGACCTGGGACTTGCCGTCTCTAAAACACCTCCCCTACTGCCACCGACCAGGACACTGCCTCTGCAGGGTGCACGTGCAAGACACAGCTTAGCACATGGTGAGGGGGAGCACACACAATAACGCACTAGAGCCTGGCCTGGGTCCAGGCTTGCTTTACCATGAGGGCAGAGAGCCACGCGGCCAAGCCTATGCCCAGGGCTGTATGGCATCGGAGGCAGCAGGCATCTCCGGACAGCAGTAGCACTCAGGAAGTGGTGGCTGCAGTGCCGGCTCCCAGCGAGCATAGCTGCACGTTCTGCTTGTGACAGCCTACTGAGGCAGGAACTATTCCCCCACCACCAGAGCACAGACTTCCCAGAGAAAAAAGTGAGGTGCACAGAGAAGGGCCTCGGCGACTTCCTGCGCCACCTGGAAAGGCTAAACAGAGGAAGACTGCAGCCTCCTCCAGGCAGAAGTGGCTTTTCTCCTGTTAGCAGCCGGCCCACCAGGAGGGGCACAGCGGAGGTGCTGGGGTAGGGTGCAAAAGCTCCAAACAGTGACAACCACAGCCCACACTCAGGAGCACTTTTTCAACACCCCAGCCAGCCCAAATGTGACCCTTCCACAGAAACACTGGCACAAGGCAAGGAACAGGGCAGAAGCAAGCCCAGAGCAGGCACTCTGCGGTGGAGACCCTCCCAGGCCACGCTGCAGAGGCGCAGGGCCCAGGAACACACAAGCCCGTCGAACCACACGCACCACACTTCCCCACACCTGAGTCACACCGAGCCCCCAAAGGTCCAGAGCCTGCGTTACTGAGCAAACTCATTCTCTCAACACCTGTGCCTGCATACATGGGCAGGGCGGGAAGAGCCCAGCTGACCGAGTCGCACAGCAATGGTTAATCTTTCAGAGCTTTCAATGGTAACAGCCTGCTGCAGTATGACATAGATCCGCCAGCCCTGTCCCACAGTAATGCTAAATATCCCAGCACATGTACCACAGGCTCATCCAGTCAGATGCTCTGGCCCAAGGGGTTGGTGCAGACCCACGTCTGGCAGGGACCCTGTCTCTACCTCCCGTCCCCAGAAGGACACTTACCACTGGGGCATGAGTCAGAGGGCACAGAACCTTCAGACCCAGGAAGTCTCTGCAGTAGGACCCCAGGTGTCAGCAGAAGCAGGGTAGATCACGGCTGGCCGGTAGACAGGAGACCAAACACTGATGCCACTGCTGGCGAGATGGACAGCACGCGTGAATCCCAGAGTTTTAGGGTGCAGTCACCTCTGCAGGTGAGGTCCAGCCAGGACAAAGGGCAGGGCCTCTGGTGAAGAAAGGCATAGCAGAGGTCAGGACGAGGAACAGGATTGGGCAGGGGAGGAAAAGCTGAAGCACCCAGGCAGGGCGATCAGGGAAAAGCTGACCAAGTGTGGAAAAGAGGTGGGGAAACAGCCAGCAAGTCAGGAAAAAGAGCCGGGAACTCAGTGCAGGAGATGGGAGGTGGTGTCCTGCCCCTGGTGAGCGGTGTCCTGCTTGGACAGCTGGAAGATGCCAGTGGTGGTGGAAAGGGAATCTGGGGTGGGCATCCAGAATGTTGTGGAAAAGCCCTCCTTGCTGAAAGATTAGGAACAAAGTCTTTCTGCCTCTTTGGCCAGGACCATCCTCTTCGAGCATCCCCACCACTGCACAGGCTGAGGCACTGACCCCTTCCATGGTGTGGAAGGGCAGACAGTGCTCAGGAGGACAGACAGCACCCAGCCTTCCGCTCTCAGCTCTCCACAGCTGCTTCTTGCTGTCTCCACTCCACCCCTTGTCGGGGACCACCCACAGCCTGGGGGACTTGTTCTATGACCCAAGGCCCATTCAGACCAGCCACCCCAGCTGAACAAGGGCATCCCACCAAGGCCTGGTCTGCTGGCAGCCAGCAGAGCGTGCTGTGTCCAGGCTTTCTGTGTTGGCCACAAGCACCACACTCACACCCACATGCACACCCTACACACACCCCACACAAACACACCCACATTTGCACAGTGACATCCACATGGGACGCAAAGGCCTCCACCTCTCCCACACGTCATCCTGACTCAGAGTCACAGCCCCCTGGGCCCCAAGACCACCTGCAGCCCTGCCAGTGGAAACCAGTTGAGTGTCCACGCACCACAGCCGTCAGCCCCCCTCCAGTCCTCCCCTACCTGTTCTCATGATCTGTGCCCAGAGACCCGGCTAAAACTTCATGGCCCACATGCTGCATAAAGCTACAGCCAAGTCCCACCCCTGGCTCCCAGCACCCTCCAGCCAGGCCTGGCATGCCACGCTGCACCCCACCCCATCCCACCACCGGCAGCCACTCCAAACCCTTCATTTCAGCCTTCCGCTAGGACTGGAGACAACATACATCTACACACCCCATTTGGCAGCTCCCCAAGGGCTCCTGGTGCCCCAGATCAAGGGGGTGCCCAGGAGTGTGGGGGTGGAGGGACCTGCTGCCTGCCTGAGAAAGAGAAGCCATGCAGAAGCTGGCCATCAAGGCCAAGTCTGGAAGGCTGCGGCCTCACGGGAGGGGAGGTGTGCTGGGCTTGCAGGGACTGAGAGGCCAGTGCAGGGCCACCTGCATGATGGGTGCACAGAAGGGGCCCCAGAGTATGGGGCCAAGGCAGAGCCTGGGAGGGATAGTGGAGGGTGGCAAAAGCTGCCAATAAGGTCAGGTGGGCTGAGTCACCAATAGAGCCTGGCTAAGGCCAGGGTCGGCAGAACAGGCTTCACCCTCCTGCCAGGCTCCATACCCCTGACAGCACGCAAGAGGTTCGCCCTCCAGCCCTCCAGGTGGGTGTGTGGGTGGAGAGTGCTGGTCCAGTGCGCTCACGACAGCTGACATCCTGACGCCCAGCTGTGGGCATGCCGGCCCTTCTTGGCCCATTGAGTTCCACTCCCCACACTGCAGAGCAGCAGACATGGGCCTTGGGGCACTGTGCACCTGAGCCACAGCGGCCCCTCAAAGAACATATTTTGCTGATCTGAAAGTCCTCCACACTGTTAACAGGAATATCCTGGGAAGGCTTCAAGGAACCTACAGGGAGCTCAGGCTCCTCCCAATCCTACCCAGTATGGAAATTCACCCTCCTCCTTCAGCAGCCCACTGTGTGGACAAGACAGCAGAGCCACTAATGCAGGGCCACCTATGCCAGGCCACTAATGCTGGGCATAGCCCTGGTGAGAAGAGCCCACCACACTCTGTTCCACACCCAGCTCCACAGTCAACCAGTAAGTGCCACTTAAAGGTGAGCACTGACTACAGTCCTCCCAGTGGGAGCAGACATGGCTCCTGTGGGCAGATGGACCCCCCAGACAACAGTGGGTAGGACATCACCCATCCAAAGCTCCTAGAAAGCTGCAGCCAGCCCACCCACAGAGACCCTCAAGAACCAGCAACTCCTCACAGAATTTCAACTTTGAAAAAAGAGAAAGGAATGCCCTCTGGTCCACATTCGCTGTAAATCCGCCTGCATTCTCCTGCTGCAGGGAGAGGCCCACCCAGGCCTTCCTCCCAGCCGGCTTGGTAATCCAGAGCAGGCTGTGCAAAGAGCAACCCTCAGGCCCAGCTCTTGCGCCACGGGTGCCATGGGTGCCATGGGTGCAGCTGCATGCTCCAGCTCCAGCCTGGGATCGTGCACAACTCCAGGTTACCTAAAATTACCCCCAAAGCCTTAATTACCTCCATTTATCCCACTTCTAGAACAAATATTTTTTGGAAACTTCCATAGAGAGAAAAGCACAAAAACACCCCAAAAGCCATACATCGCTGTGTTACAGTCAAAGAAAAGGCACCAGACAGGAGGAGTCTGGAGCTCTGACTTCCTATGTATCTCAGGCCTGCCTCCTCTAATGTATCCTGAAGTGGAGGAAAATCATGTCTGTGGCTCGATGAATACTGAGAAGTCCGGAAATTCTTCCCTGATTTTTTTTTTTTTTTAATATATTTGGTACAGGTTCTCACTACGCAGCTCAGACTCACAGTGACCCTCCTGTTTTCAGCCCTCCAGGGCTCAGATTATAGGCACGTACCACCATGCCCTGCCTTGGTTGACAGCTCAGCATGCCTGGAGGTGGGACTGGCATGACATGTGGTGCCAGGGATCAAACCCCAGTCCCTGCGCTTGCCTAGGCAGGCACTTAGTCTGCTGAACTATCTTGAAGGTTCTTCCCTGATTTATCCTGTATGCCCTTTCTATGCTGGATGGGAGCCCAGGAAGGAGGGTCATCATGCCTGGTACCTCCAGGAAGAACACAGTTCAAAGCCTCACCTGCTGAACACAAGCAACAAAGCGAAGCTCCTCTATGTGGCGATCACTGGCCACCCGCTTACATCCTGCAGTTTCTTGCTATCACAGAGTTCGTTTCTGGGCTGCTGGGCTGGTGGACTTAAGAGGGTGATTTGTCAAAACTTGATCTCTGAAAAATGTTACCTGAGGTGTGAGGCCCCCAAAGAGTCCATCGTGGCTGGTAATCAAATTATTTCAATACAATAAAGGGTGCAGCAATGAAAACAAGACTCACAATAAATCCCTTGTGTAAAATAAAATCCTCTTGTAATTCAAAAGTCATGCATCTTAAATCACTGGTTCCCAAGTGCAGAATCTACTTGCAAGCTCTCCCAGCCAAGCCACCCCACTCGTGCATGCACCAAGATGTGGGCACGAGGAGCCACCACGGCCCAGCTGGCTCTTCACTGCCCACGTTGCTTTCCAGCCAGTGGTGCTGCACCTAGGGCGGCAGCTCGGGAGTCTTGGCAAGAAGCCACCCACAGATCTAGAGACTGAGGAACAAGGAGGCTGCACATCTCCTGACTCAAACATCCATGCAACTGTTCTTCCACTCTGGTTTTCTTTAGAAAACTCTCCCTTCACTTTGCCCCATGTCTCCCCTACAAGGTCTGGTGAATTCTCTTCCATTTGTATCCCAGGCTCTACAAAATCCACAAGGGTCAGCTTCTCTCCATCTACTTCATTTTGAAATGAATAAAATGGCCAACACTATTCTACGTTTTAATCACAAAGCGCTTCCTTCTTAAGCAGCAGCTAAGGAGGGCTGTAATGCTCAGGAGCTGATGGGCTCCACAGCACCAAGGGGCAAGCAGGCAGCTTTCAATTGGAAGTGAACAGTCTCAAGGATCAGAAGGGACCCAGTCCGGTCTCCAGCTGCATGCCCTACAAGCAGTGGGGCAAAGGCAGTCTCTCTGTCATTGGTCACTGGCTCACACTGGGAGCGGTGCATGTTTCCAGGTGGAAAGATGCCCTGAAGGACACGGTACAGTCTGAGTGGGCCTTGGATCTTCCCATTTTTGAGCTGGAAAGACAGCCCCTATGGAAAGGCTTGTGCTTTGCCACTACCTGTCCCTCCACAAGGCTCTGGATGGCTCCATCGCCCACAGGTCTGCAGGAGTGCCCTCAGGTCACACACCATGCTATCAACACCAGACTCCAAGCCTCCTTCCTACTTTGTCTTCAGCAAGCGGCCACCACCCCTCGACACAGGGAAGATGGAGGCAGCAAGGCAGCAGGTGCACATGCGCACCTCTGTCCACTAGCCCCGTTCTGAAGAGCCAGGCACTCCTGAGCCCGAGCCTGCACAGCAGTGCCGCAGCCGCAGTTCTGCATTTCTAGCCTCACCCTTGCTTGCCTTTCTTCACCACTCCAAGCTCTAAAGCAGGGCTTTCCGAGGTCAGCTATCTTCAGATGGGAAATATTTGGAAAACAATTGTGTAGTTATTGAACATGTTTTTTTTTACCTGGTCATTGTTCCCTAAATAATTATAGAATGGTGATTCATAGCACACTGACACCCCGCCTTAGGCACATGAGTGATCTAGAGGTGGTTTAAGTAGATGACACTGCTCCACATCTTGAAGAGGTGGGCTGCCAATACTACGCCTTCCTGTCTCAGCCCACACACGTGCAGGTGCTGGTGCTGGCACAGGGTGCTAAAACCCCACATCCTGAAAACAAGCACATCCTCGCAGGAAATGCACAGGCAGGCACACATACTCACTCCCACTCGGCCACAAATGCTTCCCCTTCCAAAAACAAAGACAGTCTTGGCAGAGTGTGGTGATAGGAACATAGGACTGAGGGAGTACGGCTCAACTGACACTCTACCCAGAAGCAAATCTGTCAGGAAAAAAAAAAAATGTTGTTTCCGTATCTCATGACCCCATGGGATAATCATCCAGCATGCTGGATCTTACCAGCAGCCCCCTGAACCCATCTGAATGCCTGGAGCCCAGCTGGGGTATGAGGGGGCTCTGAGCAGCCCTAACACAGCTCCCCCAGCTGTACTGCTTGCCTGCCAGCCACACACAGTACACCCAGGGTCACAGCCCAATTCCCCTCCCTATGACATAAACTCAAGGTGGCCCCACGTGGCAGGCCGTGACCTGCGGCAGTGGCTGAATGAATGCCTGCTGCCCCTGGAAGGATGCTAAGCTTGGCTCAGCGTCTGCAACCTCTGCTGAGCACAGCACCTCATGTTCTAGGTGTTTAGATGCTCAAGGACCTTGCGTGCCATCCAGAGAATGGCCTTCTGAACAAAGCCTCCTTGTGCTGGCTTCTGCCCACCACTTTCTAAATGTCTGTGACTCCCAGGACAAAGCCTCCAGGTTGGAGCAGCAGACACCAGGAAGCAGCGGAGCCCCCAAAGTGTTCATCTACAGGTTCTTGGGCTCTCAATTCCCTCAAGGCCTCACACTCCAATCAGTGCCATTGTCTCCTCTCCTCTCTAAGGCCCTCTGGCCACAAAGTCTCCTCTACTATGTTTTGTGTGCTCAGGGAGGTCTGCCTCCTGCTTCAGCTCTTTGCCCAACCCGCCCTCCCGCACCCCCCCGGGCTTCAGGCAATTGCCAGCACTGGTGTTCCCTGCTGGCCCTGGATGGCCAGAGCAGTGGTCTTTCCTGCACCGATCTCTGACCCAATGACAACAATGAACCTGTGAGTCAAACCATCGAGCCTGACCAGTAGGTATAAAGCTTCATGCTAACCACTCTTTGTAGACCACAACCACCACTCCCCTTAGACTACCTAAACACGCACTTTTCCATACTCTCGTTTCTCTTCAGATCATATAAATCTTTTGCCTTTCACTAACCATGTACTTTTCCTATGAGGAAGGGTCACAAACACAGCCTACCAGAGTTCAGGAAGGCGAACAACTCGTGCAAGCTCCCAGGCTCTGAACAGGCAGGCTGTGAATGCTGAGGTAGGCCTTGAGGATGCACGAACCCCAAACCATGGTGACACTGGCAAAGCTGTGCCAGAATCTTGAAGCGAGGGTCTCTCCACAGACACCACCTCTTACATCGCTTGCCTTCCAGCAGCTCTGATAAGGCAGACGCAGCTCCTGTGGGGAGGCCTGGGCAAGTAGGGCTTTGTTCTGCAGGGAGAGAATGATCTTTTAATTCCACTGGCAGATTCCCAGACACTAATGATTCAGTGCTCTAGAAGAGAGTGCAGACACGCTGTCAGATGCCATGTTAACATCTGCGCGTGCTTTTAAGAAGGCAGCAAGAAATTTTAAGTTTGATGGAGTTGATTTTAAAGATGTTCTGACGCAATGAGATTTCATGAGATTGTAGGCTGTGTAAAAAAGACAAAAGGGAAATCCAATGTAATTTAGTGCCTGTGAGACCCATTCTCAAAACTTAAAAAAAAAAGTAAAACAGTGTTAAGAATGCAGACTACGGCAAAGGCCCTGGGTCAGCTCAATATTTCAGGACAGGAAACAAACTCAAGTGAGGGGTTCACTGCAAGCAAAGGATTCAGGGTCAGCACAACCAGGTGTCGTGTCTTCCCAAATGTTGCAGAGACTGCATCCTGGTTCTTTTCACAATACCACACAAACACACACACTTAGCCAGTCTTAATCATCCAGATGGCATGAGCAGGCCCATCCACAAAGCACTCAGAATCCCCTCCTTAATAAAAACATACATCGTAAGCGAAAAGTTGCATCCGTGAGCCCTGAAAAGGCAAGCCCACCTCTGGGTTCCTGTATTTCCTTTTTGGGTGCCAGAGTAGAATATGAGTCCCCCTAGTGTCCTGAAGGCAGCTGAGGCTGGAGTACTGCAGACAGCACCCTCCTGCCTTCCACAACTCAGAATCCAGAACCCTGGGAGCCTGGTCCACTTCCGGGAGGCACACTTCCGGGACCCAGGATTGGCTGCGTGAACCTGTCCTTTCCTTCTTACAGCCCTTCTTTCTGCTGAGTTGAAGGAACCGGCTTCCTCTCAGCAGAAAGCTGACACACGACCCAGCTCCACGGGGAGACCTCTCAGGCAGGACCCACCTCAGGCTACACACTGGCTAATCCTCCTTCCCTTCACAAACCTCTCGACCCTACCTGGGGCTCTGAGCCTTTCCTGGGTGCTCTCAAAAGCCCTCTATGACCTACATCTAGATGACTTCCTTGCCTTTCTGGAATGGAATTTGCAGAGGAGAATCCACAGAGGTGTCCTCCACAAGCAATTTTCACTCAAATCAGACATTTGAAATACGGAGGTGCTAGGAGAGGGGACAGCAAGGTGTGAAACCTTCAGCTAGTTCCTCTTCCTTCTGTTTTTATCCCCACTGAGGCATCAGCTGCCTAGTAATCCATTCATGACACCCATCTGTGAGTTGAGAAAAAAAAAGCTCCAGCTCGTTCTTTTCCTAATTTAGAGCTCTCCCTTCTCAGCAGTTTATCAAAGCTGATCCTGAGGTTGGAAAGCCAGGGGAGGTCAGAGGAAAATTAGCCCTGGGCAACGCCTCCCCCTTGAGAGCTCACTCCTGGTCCCCCAGGCTGTAGGTGTCGCAACGCCCCCACCTGTTCCCCCCATCCCACC
This sequence comes from Ctenomys sociabilis, assembly GCA_004027165.1. Lineage (NCBI taxonomy): Eukaryota > Metazoa > Chordata > Mammalia > Rodentia > Ctenomyidae > Ctenomys > Ctenomys sociabilis. Next base: position 65,031 of record PVKA01003632.1, on the reverse strand, counting down.
CCCGGGATACCCTGGAAGGCAGCCGGGGCCAGGATTCTCTCTCTTGGGGACCTTACATAAGACCCTGTAAAACTTAGTGTGACATTCACAGGAAATGTATGCTGCTATCTGCTCCCTACGGAAATCATGCGAAAGGGCTCAGTGACAAAATTCATGAATTCAAAATTCAGCAGAAACCTGATCAGCCAAGGTCCATCCACATAGGGACAGGGAAATACACCTCATTAAACCGGGCCATGGAGAACTGGCCTGAGTGTGCGGAGACAATCCATTCCCTCTGAAGTGACCCATTTAAAACCTGATCTTGCTGGGGAGGCTCTGTACTCAAGAAGGACGGGCTGGTGGCGGAGGCCCCGGGAAGGGCGACGGGAACAAGGCACTGGGCATAGCTCGGTGGCCAGGACGCAAGACTCGGGTACCCGCTCCAGCTCCGACATTGCCCCAGCTCCCCAGACACGGATGCCCCTTCAGGCCTACAGAGGGGATCGTGGGCTGAGGCCATGTACCCAGGTCGCCCTCTGCATCCAGGAGCCAGAAAAGTTCTCTGCACCAAAAAGACAGTAGGGGATCAGGGACCACGCGAGCCCAGTGGCTCCCAAATCAGGGCTGGGCCGCCGGGCAGGACAGGCATCGTTCGCCCGCGTCCAGGGCAAACCACAGCCACAGGTCTGAGAAGTCGCTCTGCGCCCGAGGCTCTTACCTTGGCCGCGCTGGTCCCGAGCAGCGTGAGCCCGCGGAGGCGCCGGGCGCGGGCGAGGGTCCGACGGGTCCGGGCAGGTGCAGCCAGCGTCCGTGTTCGCGTCCGATAGGCAGGGCCGCCACGCTGCACGGCCGGGCCACGCCGCGAGGGTCCGACCACCCGGGGTGCGCACTGCGCCCGCGCTCCTCCGCCTCCGCTCCGCCCGGCCTGCGCGTGCAGCGGGCGCCACCGGGCCTGGGCGCGCCCGCCGCCCCGGGCTACGGCAGGCCGCGCCCCCGCTCCGCGCGGGTCCGGGCGGCGCCCCCGGCCTGGGCGAGGACGCGCCGGGCGGCCCGGGAAGGTCACGCGCAGCGGCAGATCGCGGATCCCGGCCTGGCAAGCGCGCGTCCCGGGGCCGCGAGCCCGGCCGGCTGAGGGCGCCGCGGCGGGCGTGGAGGGCCGGGCTCAGCCGCGCTGTGCCGTGCCGGGGCCCGCGTCCTGTAGGGGCGGAGCGCTGTGGTGTGGTGTGGTGTGGTGTGGTCCGGTTCAGACGGTCCGGTCCTCGTCGGTGCCGTGTGGCCGGGAGAAGCTCAGCAGCTGCGGGGCCGCCGCTCGGGTCCGGTCTGTGCGGCTCGGCCGGGGGCGAGCGGGCGGGCGCCGGGGGGCGGGGCGGCGCCGGCCGGGCCCCGCCCCCAGCCCCGTGACCGCGCCGCCGACCAATGGGCGGTGCCTCAGCCGCGCGGCCCTAGTGCCCGCCCCTCTTAGGCCCCGCCCCCAAGTGGCCTCACCCCCCCTACATCGGCTTTCCCTGCGCGGGAGGAAGCAACACCCGGTGCTGGAGTGCGGGCCGGTTCTCGGAGCGGCTGCTAGGGGCGGCCTGGCCTATGCCCCCACCCGGGATCCTTACTGGCTGGGGTAGACGAGGTGCAGCTGCCGCGTTGGATGGCGTGAGGGGAGCTAGTGTCCCCCACGCTATTCTGGAGGCCGGGAAGGGCTGCCTGCCCTACCCACCCTGCTCCCTGGGCTGCATCTCCAGCTCCCAGTACATTTGGAGCCCCGCGCTTCGCTAGCCTAGCTCCTGCGAGCTCCCCGCTTGTTCCGGGCCCGGGGCTCCCGGGAGGCGGGTCCCCTGAGCTGCGCGATCCGCGTCAGGCGTCCGGGTTCCCCTCCCTGGGACCCCATCTCCCCAGGTCGCCACCTCTCCGGGCTCTGGGACACATCTGTGAGGATCAGGGACCCAGCCCAGACCCCCGCTACACCCCAGCCCCGCTGTGGCTCCGCCGCTCGGCCCCCCATCCTCGGCGGACCAGAGAGAAGACAGCGATGCTCTGGATGCCGGGCCTCACCGTGCTGAAGCCAGGAAGCGCTCCCGCAGGCGTTGTCGCGTGTAGGAGGCGGTTAAGGGATGAAAGACCAGGCGACATCCTAGGGACCAGCAGTGTACAAGTTGAGCTCAGCGCTGCCTCCCGCAGCAGCCCAGCCGGTACTCCGGAAAACAAGGGATCATTTTTATGTTTTGCGGGCCGCGTGTCCCTCCTTACAACTGTTTCGCCTCCCCACTCCAGCCCCCTTCCCGGAACCGGGTAAAGTTAAACCCAGAATTTGTGTCTTCTTTTTATTGATTGCCTAGCTTCCTGTGTTCCTGGTGCAAAAAGCGTTATTATACGGTATTAGCATATTAATAAGGGGAAGGGAGGCGGTACTCGGATTTTACAAGCAAAGCTGAAATAATCGAATTGCATCATGAGCTCAAAGATAAGCATGTAGGGAAAAAGCGTTTCCATTACCATTACCCCAGTGAGCGCACCCTCTACGTCTTAGGAAAGCGCAGCGGTACAGTGGGGTGGGGGCCTGCGAAGGGGTCGAGCGCTGCCTCCCTAGAAGAGCGCACAGATCTCATAGCTCGGATGTGGAGAAACTTTGCTCCATTAATTCAACGTTGCAGTTTTTAACTCAGATGTCTCATGCTCCAAAAGGTAGAAAGGTTGTCACACTGAAAATACTGTACAAACCCAACTCTGGCTCGTATGGTTCACGTCAAAGCCCACATTGTAAAAATCCCTTTGGAGAACTGTGACACTTTTAAACTCCTTGGCCCAAGCAAATCATGTATACTTAGGTTGGATATGGATTGCCTAGGAATTATAGCCCTTTGACGTAGACCAAGATACAAATGTCTTTCAGTTGTGACATAATAGAGTGCAAGGAACGCAAAATATACAGAGTGATACATCTGCTATTTCTAAAGAATCAGGACGGGTTTTGCTAAGAACTAAAAAATATTTAAAAATTGCCCTTTCTAAACCAACTGTTGACTATCTCCTCATGAAGATACACAGAAGACAAGCCACCAGATCTCATTTTTTTTATTAGGGTCAAGGAGAACTAATCCTAAAAAGCACAAAGTCTTGAAATATCCACCAGGGGGCCCTATAGGCATCTCCATGAGGAAGCCTGAAAACACTCCTCCCTGGTCCTGTTTTCTGTGCCTGGAATGGAGTGGAATGAGAAGGTAAGTTAAAAACATGGTTTGGAGACGATCCTGTTTTGTGTTGAAAACATCTGGTGAGTCCCAGTTTGCTTCAGGCGCCCAACATTTCTTACCTCTCAAAAGAAAAATGGAGTAAAACTAATGCAGTGAGTTCTACCTTTCCTGAAGGACCTGCTTTCCTAGGGTGTGTGTGTGCCAAGGTGTTGCACCTTCTTTTTGAGCTCAGCCGATGGACCCCCAGCCTCCACCCTGGCCAAATTAGGTGAGGTCGGGCCAGCCAGGGGGGCACAAGCCCTAGCCCAAGCAAGCAAAGTGCTGGTAGTCTTGCCTGCTCAGTGCTGGGACTGGCCAAGGGGATGGTGGTGGCAGGGAGGGGTGCCCCTTGGACCACAGGATGCCTGGCAATATGGAGTTAGATAGTGGGAGGAGACACAAGGAGCTTCCTGCAAAGGCTACTTGGCCAGTCTGGAAGGATTGCGGGGTCTTAACAATAGTGCTAAACTTGTCAAAGCAACTAAATATGAGAGCACACCTTTCAGATAGCTACCCAGAATGTTTTCATAGGCTTCACTATCTAGCAATCAAATTTTCAGGACTTTGGAAACCTTCACAGTCGCATAATATCTTTCCTGCATCTTTGTGGTTAGTAAGGTTAAGATGTCCTTTATGAGCATGAAGAATGCAACCGGCACTCCAGTAGCAAACAGGGAGAAACCTGATTTTCCTTCAGCCCAAGCTGGCTGGAGAGATAAACACCTGCAAAAACACTCTTTCTGCACACGTTTCAGGTGAAAATTTCAGCACCAGGCATGGAACATTCTCTGTCATTCAGGCCAATATGCAAAAGGCATTCCTGAAAAAAAAGAAAAAACTTGCATTAGAGATAGGTAAAAAAGGAGCCACTTGCTAACTGAAGAATTACAGAACACTGTAAAAGCCTCCGAATTAACACTAATGGAAGTGTGATTTGAACATAATTTACCTGAAAACAAAGCAAGTCCAGAGTGGAGGCATGAAACAGGGAATGTGGGTAACATCTTTCATTGTGGAATGGAAAATATTTTATGTTCGCATCGGCACGTTCATTAAGCAGGCTGTATGCAGGTGTCCTCAAAATAGCATTATTAATTTCTGAAAGACTTGCCAGCCCCAACCTGAGAGCCAGCTAACTACAGCAGAGTTGGCCGGAGCTGGAAGAGCCTGCTGTCTTTAGGAAGGCCCCTCTGAGTAAAGCCTCGTAGGGTTAAAAGTTCCCTGATTGCCTTATGATCAAATGCCAGGATGGGGAGGCAGGCAGGAAAAAATCAGCTCCAAAGAGTCAAACCAAAGGCAAAGTAACTTCTTGCCCTCAGTCCTGGCCTCCTCAGCCACTGGGGTGTGAGACCCCAACACAGAAATGAATAAAATGACTCAAGCCTGGGTGAATCCACCAAAGCCCAGAAGTAGAAAATGGTCATGTGTACCTTTTGGAGCTTTTAAGTGAGAAGCCCTGTGTAAAGGGTAGATACAGTTGCAAGATCTCTGTACAGTTCCTACCTTTCTTCTTTCCTCCCCTCTATGTGTAAGAGAGCTATAGAGCAAGACATCTCAGACCATAAGGGCAAGCAGGTCACCTGACGAGCTTGTTAAGATGTGGAACGTGCATCAGCAGTCTGGGCTGGGACCTGAGAGCTTGCTTTTTAACCAGCTCTGCCCCTGGCCACACCTGGGTAGGTCCATGGCTGACATGCTGTACCTGACACACACAACTTAAAGGAGGAGGCTTAGCCTGGCTCATGATGTCAAGGGGTTGAGTCCCTGGTTGGCTGGCTGCCACACAGGAATGTCATGAGAGTAGGGCCTGGAGGAGGAAGGAAGCTTAGGGCATCATGGCCTATAAGCAGGGCAGCTAGCCATGCCTGAGAGAAGGGGGCAGGAACCACAACCCACCAAATGCATGCAGTGTGCTTTACCCCGTGGGTATTTCCTGATACAATCACAATCACAGTAGGATATAGAAAACACTGGTGGTTTGTGGTTGCATCTTTTGCTCTGTTTCCCATCCTACGGGACTGTGTTGATTAAGATGACTCAGAAGGTAAACCCTGGGATGAGGATTTGGAGGCAATTCCAAAGTTAATTGGAAGTAGTTCCTAGAAGCAGAGAGCTATGACCAGGACCACCAGCACCACCCCTGAAACTCAACTCTCCATGTGCTAGTTCTCAGAGGTAGGAGTTCAGAGGTGGCATCAGGAGGATGGAACCCTGGTGCTTTATAAGGGACAGTGGCCTTTATAAAAAGTCATGCAGGCATGGGCTCACTGTCTGGCTATTCTGCCCATGAGGGCAGTGTTCCCTCCTGCCCCAGAGACAAGAGCGCTTGCCTCCTCCCAGGTACAGTGTGGCCAGAAGAGCTGCCCCAGACAATACATCTGCCAGCACCTTTATCATGGGCTTCACAGCCTCCCAAAATGTAGGGGGAAAATTTCTTTTTAACAAATTACCAAATCACAGTGGACGTCTTAGCTGGGTTTCTCTTACTTGCATTAAAAAGCACACTAACCAGTAGGACACAAAAACCTACTGCCAAAGATCCCCCTACCCCTGGCTCCTCAGTGAAATCACAGCCAATCCTGGAAAGGAGCAGGGAGACCCCTCTCCTCCAGAGAGTGAAATTCAATCAAACATCATGTGCTGCTTTAATGATGACCTTGGACATCATCCTCTGAGCATGGAGCTGCAGTTCCCACCCTCCTCCCAACACCCAAGTCCCACTTCCCTTGGCCCAATTATCATTCTAGCTCCCCTCTGAATCTGGGGCTGAATCCTGACAGCCACTCTAGCCTGACTCACTGGGATGTGAGTCCCAGCTGGTGTTTGCAGTCTCTAAGAAGGGCCTCCTCCATGGACTCCGCAAAGAGACCCAAGGAGAACCCTAAGTACAGAGTTGCTCTTGGAAACCCTGGTGTGGTCTGAGTCCTGAGGAGCTTGTGGGGCTGTGGATGTTGCAGAGCTTCTGAGAGGTGCTTTCTTGGGCCTTATAATCTGCGGGTACATTCCCAGTGAACACATCTGTGCCCTTCAGAGCTGCTACTGTGGCAGCAGCATCGTGACCTCCTCCGGGGCTGCACAGGATGGAGAGCAGACTGGATGCCCAGCAGCAGAGCACAGCTAGGGTGTGTCCCGTTTACTGCATGCCACATGGCCCCTACTGGGGTACAGGTGAAGGAGGCCACAGCAGAGGGTCAGAGAAGGATTTCAGATGCATCTCCAAGCCACCAGACCACGGCAATAGAGACTTTGTGAAGGCCACCTGGCCGTGGTCTGAGAGGATATGTAAAGGTGCAGGGGAATCTCGCATATTCTGGTTCCCAGGTGTCTGCTACAAGCCTCACCTGCACCGCATCATGCAGATCCTGTGTCACCCATCTGGACTATCTGAGGGGCCGGCTGGCTCTTTTCCTTCTCACTGATCCAGCTTCCCCTCTGCTTTCTCCTGACTCATTACAGACTTTAATTTCTCTGTTTCCAGCTCATTTCTCATTCTCTTCTTTAAAATCCTTACCTGCATCACTTGTCTCCATTATAATTTCACTTCCTTGCCTTGCTCAGCCTTTCCGCTCCAGCTTTATTGATGTCAAGCAGACCCGAACCCTCACCTTACTTCCTGCAATGCCTCATTTTGGAGGAACTCCTTTTGCCTTGTGTCTTCAGGGTGTTCTTTCCTGTTCCTTACTTCGCAGTACTTCTCACTGGCTATTCCCTGCTCATTTATCTTTGTCTGAGACTGAGTGCACCCACACCTAGTGTTCACTAGCTCATGGGGCTGATCGTTTCCCTTAGCCTAACTCTCAGAGGAGCAGTTCTGAGCTGTCCTTCCAGATCTTCAGCTGGACATCTATTTGACGCACACGGCAGCTCTGGCCCAAAGCCTCTCCTTTAGCTGACTGCCTCATGTTCAGCTTTGCAGAATTGAGAGCTAAACCTCTGTGCTTGGCACAGGTGCTTTGAGGCCATGATCAAGTGGGGTGTGTGAAATTCGCATCTCCATGCCTGCCTCTTGTTGTCTTTCCCTCTTCGGCTCCCCTGTGGAAGGGGACTGCCCCTTCCATACTCTGCTGGGCCTGGGTGGGGAGCTTCTCACACCGGGGAAGGTGGTCCTGTGGGGGCCAGGCTGCCCACAAGTTTCTGATCATGTGCAGCAGATCGTGGAGACCCTGACTCAGCCGGCAGCTGCTCCTGGCTGTGCAACCCCATGGCTGGGCTTTGGTAGGGAATTACCACAGGTGAGGGGCAATGGGCAGAGGCTGTTTCATGCTTGTGAGGGGAGAGCTGCTGCTGGGTGTTCCTTGCGCTGCAGTTCTAGGGCATTCGCATCTCAGTGGTGGCCTCTGAAGGATCTGTGTGACTATGTCATTTTAGTGAAAAATCTACACGCCAGCTTCCCAGCCGAAGTGGACTGGAGATGCCTGGGACATGGGAATGCAGGTGCTGCCTCTTTCTTCCACAGAACGAAGAAAGATGGACTTGGCGTGGGGAAACCGCTGCAGCCTGCAGATCAGCCCAAGCAGGTGGTTGTCCTCCTATGAGGGTAATGGGTGAATGAATCACGTTTTCTACCCAGCATAAGTCCGTGCTGTGGAAGCTGTCGGAAGGAGGTGCTGGCTCAGATTAACATCAGCATTCAGCTAGGATGAATGGAGGCCCAGCTCTTCCACACAGGCACCTGAGAAGCAGAAAAGAGCTGACGTCTCCCACGGAGCGGAGGGTGTCATCCAGTTCGAGAGACAGAGACCAAGGAAGTGAACACTAAATCTATGCACAGCTGTTAATTGGAGAAAAAGCTATAATCCAGGCAGAGAGCCTAAACTGGGAGTTCAGGAGGCCCAGGGGGTCATGAGGCAGAGTATTCCCGCTGGGGGAACAGCAAGTGCAAGCAGTGAGGCCAGGAAAACTCAGTGATCAGGTGACTAGAGGGTCACTGCTGCAGCTGGAACTGCCTGGGTAGGAGGGAGGGCCCCAAGAGGAGGATGGGCAGAAATGACTGCCAGGAACAGCATGGGCCCTCTGAGCTGAGCAGCCACGAACACCCGGCCAGGTCAGTGCCAGACTCACTTCGCCACATTCTGTTTGCTCTCACTCCTGACTGTTAAGTAGACATGGGAAACCTGGCCTGACTTTCTGCTGGGCCTCTGGTGCCCTTTGGTGCATTTCTCTAACCCTGAGTGAGGAGCCTGTCCAACCTCCTCAGGGCCCTGCTGTTGGAATCGCTCCCTGGGAAAGCTGTCCTCGACACAGGGCCAAGTGAGAAATGCTCACATCCTTGGACTCTAAACTGAGTCTCTCTGTCTCTCTCTCCTCCTCTCCCTCTTTCCCTCCTTCCCTCCCTCCCTCCTTCCTTCCCTCCCTCTCTGTGTCTCAGTCTCTGTCTCTGTCTCCCTTTCTCTGTCTCTGTGTCTCCCTCCCTCCCTTTCTCTCCCTGTCTCTGTCCCCTCTCTCTGTCTCTCTCTCTCCCTTCATCCTTCCCTCCCTCCCTCTTTATCTCTCTCCCTTTCTCCCTCTCTCTGTCTCTCTCTCTCCCTCTCTCTCCCCCTCTGTCTCTCTATCCCTCCCTCCCACCTTCCCTCTTCCCACTTTATAATTCTCCTCTCCTCTCCCCTCCTCCTCTTCCTCCTCTCTTTCTCCTCTTCCTTCTTCCTCCTCTCTCTCTCTCTCTCTCTCTCTCTCTCTCTCTCTCCTCTTCCCACCTGTCTCCCAATGGATATGGGATGGCCTTTCAATAATCATGGACTCAGAAAAACCACTTACCACACCCATCCCAGGGCCTCCAGAATGAAAGCTGTGGTCTTACTCATCAAACCATTTGCCTTTTTTCATTCGTCCAAAGCATTCACCTGAACTTCTTTTTCTCAGTGACCTCAACTGTTTGGTGGTAGTGTTGTAGGCAGCTGAGTTAGCTAGAAATATTATAGGCAGTCAGACAGGGTCAGGCTCTCGAAGGAGATAACACAGGAGACAAGGTATCTTGCAACTCTGGGAGGCACGGATGCTCCCACTGCAGGCCAGATGCTAACCTCCCTAAAGATTGGCATCTGAGATTGATCATCACCCTGAGGGAGACCAAAGAATCATTAATCCAACTACTACTGGAAAGCTACCTGATAAAGTCCTGTTCTACATTCATGCCCACTTGCTATGTGGACTCGCTTCCCTATTTGGTCCTGGAGTTAATCAATTTTACCTGAGCAATTGTGCTTGTAATCCCATTGGTTGACCATAGTTTTGTCCCACTTCATGCCCACCTAAGCGAGTTCCCATGTCTTCACCACCCCTTAGGGCCCCTCACCACATGATTTTACTCTATAAAAGTCCCTGGAAGAGACAACTTCCTGGGGAACTACCCACTTGGGCCCCTCTCCTGTCCCTCTCTTGGACAAGAGCTTTCTTTCCCTCAATAAATCTATTCTGCTCGTAACCTTCATTTGTTCCTAAAATTCATTCTTCAGTTTTAGAGAACACGAACTTGTTCAGGTCAGGTCAGGAGATCATTTTTCCCTATGTCATTTGGAGGTTCCAAACCTATGTCATTTGGAGGTCACCTACCTGAGATCAGTTTTTCTCCTTGTATCAGTAGCAGCTACCCGAGAGGCTTCAACCTCCCATCCAAGTGCTTGCAGTGTGTGTTAGAGCTCATCTAGTGTCTTCTAGTTGAACTTGAAGTGAATTTCCTGTTCTTCAGACCTTGGTAGGGGATGTGGTTTTTGCCATGATCCTCCCAGGGGAAGCAATATTCAAATTATAAAAAATAATTAAATCATCCGCTTGGCTCTCCCTTTGCCAGGCTAATTTACATTCCTGAACCCTTTGCTTCTTTGGGTCACACATTTAAGCCCTATATACTTAGAGATCTTTGAAGGGGAGTCTTATAATTTACTAGGGCAAAAGCTTTCCCAAAACAATGCTAGCCTCAAGAACACAATTTTCCACAATTTTATGGCACTTAACTTTCTTCTTCCAGTGCTGTTTTTGCACATACATTGTCTCATTGTGTCCACTTAGTGACTGTGAATTAGGAAGGATGGATGTTATTTTCTCTCTGGGGAAAAAAATAAAATACAACTCAGCCTTGATTTACTCTGGTGGAGATGTAAGACTGAACTGGGCCCGCCTGAGGCTGGGCCTCTCCCTGCCCACCCCACCCCCCCAGTGTTCAGCTGATTTGCTCCTCCACAGAATGCCTCAGCCTATTATCAAAGGTCATCCGGGATAATAATAGCCAACCTTTCTTGAGCATTTAATATATTTTGGACACTGCACTCCCTAAGTGCTTGGCGTGCATTTTATCTTTCAACTCCCATGAGGAGGGAGATGGTTCTATTATTGTCCTTGCTTTTCAGAAGAGTAACATTAAGCTCCAGAGGTTAAGAGAGTCACCCCAGACCCCTTAGCTGGAGTGCCAGAGGCCTCAGGCTGAGCTCACCTTGGTGTTTGCTGCTGTGGGACTCACAGTGAGGAAGGGCATCGTCTGTCACCCAGGGGAATGTCACCATCTGAGGCCTCTTTTTGGTAAAATCTCTCAAACAACATTACTGACAATAACATGTTCTCACAGTGGAAAGAGTTGGTTGTTGCTAATGTTAGATTTTTTTTAGCCAAGTCTGAATATCCTATCGAGGCCCATTACTACAGTCTTAGTGGGAGCAGGGACCCTACTTTAAGGTGGAAACCAAAGTGTAATACCTATCATCAGCCTGAGCTCTTAACTGCAGGCAACAAAAACTGGCCCTGGCTGGCAAGGCAGAAGAGGGCCACTACAGTGGTTGCTGTGAGGCAGTGGCCAGGGTCAGGGACACTGGCCCATACCAGCCTGGGAGCCAGCCTTCTGGGGGCTGCATGTGTCGGGGGCTGATTCTGGAATTCTAGCCATCAGGAACACAATTCAGATGCCACTTGTGTGTGAGGGACACACTTGCATCTAGTGGCCCCAACAAGAGTTCACCAGTGGCCTACCCAGAGCCTCCTTCCTGACCTGTCTCCCCTGGTGGTGAAAGCTGAGGCCACCAGTTGGCACCAGGTTGCAAATGAACCTGGAGAAGGGTGTGAGAATCTTCTATCTTGGGAAGGTGGACCCACTGATGGGGGCTGGGGTACTCCAATATTATAGGGTATTCTGAGAAAAACAAATGTGGGGCAGGTATTTCTTCTCTGTCCAACCCAGCAGTAGCACTGACCAAGGCTGAGCTAATCTGTCCCCAGCAAGGATTCTGACATTTGAGAAAGCAAAGCAGACATGGAGCATCAATTACTGATAGTTCTCAGTGGCTGTGGTGCGAGTACAAATCTGGAGCAGCAGCAGGGATGACATGACCAGAATGACAGCACCTATAAGCAGCCCAACCAGACTCTTCTGGAGCCACGACCAAGCCTGCACTGGCCTTAGTTTCATTTTGTTTCTTCCTTTGCTTAAGCCAAGTTTATAGTGGCTTCCAGGCTATTTATTCTGGACACTATGTAGTACCTTCCAGTAAAATAATTTTTGCTTCATGTTTGCAACCAAGAACAGTTGTTGGTACAGAATTCTGAGCTAACCTGTGGGTTGTAGGCAACTGTCGACTGTTGGGGAGAAGGAATAATCTGTCATTGTTCCTGGCCTAATTGGAGCTGCGAGACCTGGCAGACTCAGGTGTGGACTGGACCTGGAGAACATTCTCAGCTGCAGTGTGAAAGGAATTGCTGAAATAGTCTGACATGTTTTGTTTCAGTAAGAAATCCAGCAAGAGCCCCCAAATGTTTTTAGCTTCTTTTGCCTCCATGCATGTGGGGTAAAGAAGAAAAGGCCATTACAATACTTCTGTTTATCAGAGAAATGTTACAAGTATTTGTAGCCTTTATAAAGTGAAAGTGTCACTCCTTATGTTATTTATAGGCAGAAAATAATTAGAGAGACAAAGACAGTGGAAGCTTTTATGGAGATTAAATATGAGTTTCTTAGGCCGTGGGAGCTACCTCAAGTCTGAATGGTTTGCAAGGCTCTTTGGGGGTGAAGATGTGTTCATGTGTGTAGTGTCATCACACACAGGAGTGTGTGCTCTTTTATAACTGATGGAAAGAGGGGACATTGCATTTCCTCCTTTGTCTTGATCCTTTGTCATCAAGGAGGGCTTGTCACTGAGCAAGATGGTCATATCCATCCACACTGCGGGGAAAGGAGGGCTTGAGAAGCCCAACACTTAGTGACATGGGAAAGAGAAAGTCAGGAAGACAGTGCCACAACTGCAGGGAGGCCATGCTGTGTTCCACCTCTGTCCAAGCAGCTCTCTACCCTGCCTAGTCTTCTTTATCTCGGGACAGGGGTCTGAAGGCCAGAAATCCTTCTTCAGGTACACAGGCCAAAACTGATTGGATCTAAACTGTCTGTCAGAGTGACCTCCAGACCATGCCTACAATTATTAGGGTACAATTCATTAGAATAGAGTTTCCATGCCAGATAACATACTCCACGGCTTGGCCTTGCCCAAGCCATAAAAGGGAAAAGACATGGTGCCCAGGACAAACTTGATTTCATTTGTATAAAAATGAACACAAAGCCGGGCATGGTGGCGCATGCCTGTAATCCCAGCACTCGGGAGGCTGAGGCAGGAGGATTGTTGTGAGTTCGAGACCAGCCTGAGCTACAAAGTGAGCTTAAGGCCAGCCTGAACTGCATAGTGAGACCCTGTCTCAAAAAGACAAAAAAAAAAAAAAAAAATGAACACAACTCAAGACTATAATGTTAGGTGAAATAATTCAGACACACAAGCTTAAACATTGCATGGTTTCTCTTATATGCAAAATCCTATTTCAGGAAAAGACTCTTTTGTGTCTTACTTTTCTTGCTGCTGGGATAAAATACGTAATACCCACAAGTTAAGTGGAAAAGGGGTGTTCTGGCTCTCAGTGTATAGAGCTTTCATTCTCTAGCTGGCTGGCTTCAAGGAGGGCAGCATGGCAGAGGGACATCGCAGAGGAGAAACAGCCCATGGCAGGGTAGTGGGAAGTAGCAGCACTGATTCTTTTTCCCTTCTGTCCCATTTGGGCTGCAAGTCTATTGACTGGTGCCACCCCACCAGGGGTGGGCTTTCCTATTTCCATGCCCCAAACCATGCTTAAACAATCAGGGACTAACTCAGTTGTAACACACCCTGAATCCATAGTCACACAGCATGAGCCAGCCACTTCCAAAAGGCCCCACCTAGGAGCTCATGAGGCTTTGAGGGGACATCTAGACATGAGCCACAACACTCCCCTTTTGGCCTCTCCCTTCCTCTTTTTTCTGCTATTCAGTGTCTACCCATCTGAGCCCTGAGTGAGCTGAGATGGCCTCTGGTGAGCTAAGCACCCACTTCTCCATCCTTGACCACTCAATAAAGATTGTCCTACTGATGCTCAGGCTTGGTATCATGATTGGTTGCTCTCTCTGTAGAAGGGACCAACAAATGTTTTGGAAAAAGAACTTGTCACATTTGAAACAACAAAAGCGTGAGAAATTCAGGGGTGCAAATATGAAGAAATAAGACAACATCATCACCTCTCCAACAATTTTGCTCAAAACTCAGAAACCAGGCCTCTTGGTTTCTGCAGTTATGTAATCTATTATAGCTGAAAACCAAAGAAAAGTTTGATCCCAAGGCTTGGTAAGAAAGCAGTGTCTGTTGAATTCATAGCATCACCACATGTACTTTGCGTAAGCCAGGCTATCATGAAACCATACTGGGGCCGCAAGTTGGTACAGGAGAAGAGTTACAGTGCTGGGAACGCCCAGTCCCCAGGAGCTGTTTGTCTCAGGCTTGAAGGCAGCTCCCTCACCGGCCTTTGGAGAAGCAGCAAGTCCGGGGGGAGGGGGCAAGGCTGTTAGCAGACCCTTATTCCAGCGTGCTTCATGCTGAAAGTTCAATCAAAACTCAAATCTCGGGGGAAAAGATTCACATGATTGTGATAAGGGTGCATGTACTGGAGACTAAATGTGCATGCTGGCTCACAGAGCTGTAAGGAGCCCGAGTCGACAGCATGGTCGATTGACTGAAATACATACACACTCCTTTTTATTCTGCTTTTCATTTATACTTTGGATTTCACATATAAGAGAAACCATGTAATGTTTAAGCTTGTGTGTCTAAATTATTTCACCTAACATTATAGTCTTGAGTTGTGTTCATTTTCATATAAATGAAGTTGTTTGTTCTTTTCTTTTCTTTTTCTTTTTTTTTTTTTTCCAGTACCAGGGATTGAACTCAGGACCCTGCACTTGCCAGGCAAGCACTTACTCTACTGAGCCATCTTGCCGGGCCTGAGTTTGTCCTTTTTTTAAAAGGTAAAAAGCAGGAAGTAGAAGCTTGGCACAGTGGCAATATCATAGTCATTGAGGTTTATCCAAAGTGTGATTATTGCTAATTGAAAATAGGAAGTAGGGAGATAGATCTTTTGCACAAGAGATGATACCAAAAGGGGAGGGGGGGATTGAGGGAAGAAAGACGAAGAGAATTGAAGAATTAAAATGTGTTTTGTGCATGTACAACTACTGAAGATGAGTGTAATCATTATGTATTGATTTTTAAAAAAATTAAATGTATGTACACACGCACATGCACATGTGCATAAAAGCTCTTCCAGAATGTTCTAAAAGGCCTCAACAAATTACTCCAAGGGGGCTTATCCCTCCCACCCTACCATCCACTTCTCATGTCCCACCCGCAATTCTGTGGAGTTTTCTAGTGGTGGAGGAGGGAACACATGAGATCAATGTGGGTGCAGTTACTCTGTGTGAGAAGACCAGGATGATACCACGATGGCCTCAGGGCAGAGGACAGACTGGCTCCATTGTGCAGGGGACAGGATCCAGAGAAGAACGTCTGATGGCTGTGTCGAGGGCTGAGATGTTCCTTCAGTGAGCAGCAGCCTTTCAGTGGATACTGACTGTGCGGCCATCTTTCCTATTACCGTGACATTCCCACTGTACTAAGTGAGCAGCATTCCACCTCCAATAGGAAGTGACAAGGACAAATGTTCCCTTTGTCTGACAGCTAGGATATGGCCACTTGATCCAGAGAGACAGGTGCAGCTGTCCAACAGTGGAGGCTCCCGGTCAGTCAGACCAGCTGTCCTGCTGTCCCTCCTGAAGCCTCTGTCCTGGGCTTACACTTCCTGCTGGCCTGGAGTCCCCTGCCTTCCCTTTGTGTGTCCTTCTCCGCCTAGCTTTATCAGAAGTGGTTTCTACTATTTGTAGCTCAAATTCTGCCCCAAGGAAATGCAAGTGATTCTCCTCCTGATCTTTATGGTTTTATTAACTGATACAAAAAAATTTCCCATCAAGTAAGATTATATGGGGGTCAGGGAGATGGCTCAGTGGAATAAGTACTCTCCTGGCAAGCACAAGGGCCTGAATTCAATCCCCAGTTCCGCCAAGAAAAAAAAAAAGGAGGATTATATTTTAATCTGTTTTGGAATGGCCTTTCCAATCATTTAATCACCCTGTATCTGTTCAGAATCTTCACTGTCCTTCCCTGTCAGTTTGTCATACTGACAAAATCAGAAGTTGCAGAACTAACTAGAGACAGTGAGTGGCCTCTGAGATTTGGGCCAGAGATTTGGCTGGATGGTGAAAAGTGATCTATCTTTTGCTCCAGCATTCAGAAATTCTACTTAAAATTTTAAAAGTCATTTTGATTAAGACTTTGAAGATTAATAATATGTATTTTAGCATTGCTTCATATTTTATTTTCTACAGTAAGGCCATATGCTTCCTTGCTTAATTGGTTAATTTTTGAAACCTAACTGTAGAGCTGTGATGGCTACGAACTTGTGAAGTAGAATTGGTGAAGGATGTCGGGAATCCAGGAGGCCCCTGCTCACTGCATCCCTGGTCATAGGGCCAAGGCTCAGAGCCAGACTGGGTGTCCACCCATAGCAGAGTGTATGTAAGCCACAGGGTTTCCGGATGTGCCTGGCTGCTGTTCAGGACAGAGGGGATCCATGTGCAGCAGTACTCCCTGAGCTGGTAAGCCAGGTACAGAAGGGCAGACACCACAGCTTTTCCTCATTTGCAGAAGCTAAAGATGTTGTCAGCATAGAAAGAAGAGTGGCAGAGCAATTCCCAGGCCAGGGGGCCAATGTGGCAGGCGTGGAGGGGAACTGGGTGATGGGTGCTGAAAGTGGTTCCCCGGGACAAGTGACCTCTTGTGCTCAGTGACAGAGCAGGGCGACTCCATCATATATTTTATGATGATCTAGAGGAGGCGCTCAAAGACTCCCAACACAAATAACGATGAATGTTTAAGGAGACCAAATGCTGATAACCTTGATTTGATTATTACACATAATACATCAGAGTTGAATCATCACTCCGAACCCCATAAACTCATATGATTATTATGAGTCAATTAAGAGGAAAAAAAATCCTCAGTAAAACTGGAAGATAAATAAATTATTGCCACTTCTGTTGAGCCAAGTGCCTAATGCAGAGCTAACCCTGGCTTGCCAAGGACACAACACCCCTGCACAACTCGAAGTTTCCTAGTGAGGGCGCTGAAGGGCAGGGCTGGGTTCCACTGTGTGCCTGCATCTCTAGCCCTCTCTCTGGCCCTGCCTACGTCTCAGGAGTGTCTTACCTGTCCGTGTCTACTCCACCTCTTCCCTCGGTTTTCTGGGAAATCAACACAAGGAAAGAAAAACAGGGCTCTTGTTACTTAGTCTCACTCGTTAAGGCTCATTTCCAAAAAGGCTGAGAGGGTTTTATAATTTGGCCTCCTTCAGTGTGTGGCCTAAATGACTGCAGAACAGAGCAGGTCTGAGAGAGAGCCTCGGTGCAGTGTTCCCAAGTTCCCCAAGCAGCTCCTGCATCACCCCAGCCCAGATTTCTTAAGTAAGGCAGCCTCATCTGCTCCGGGCACCTGGACACCGCACATGATCTCAGGAGGCCTGATTGCCCACCCCTCTGCTCTCTGTGGCCCAGCAGCCAGGGTCAGATGGCTTCCAGGCTAGCCATGCTACAGTTCTGCCGTCTCTGCCATCTCTAGGCCCTAGGCCCATTGTCATAATCTAAATCCACCTGGACACACACGCCCTGGCTAGAAGCTGGGTTACGGATGCAACTTAACACAATCTGGTCAGTGAGACACCAGAGGCATGTGAGAGCTCAGAGCTAGGCTCCATAACTTGCAGAAGGTGACGGTGGAGAAGCTGGCCCCCTTCTGCCTCTAGATGCTGTGATATTTGGACAGAATCTCTGGAGTAGCAGAAGGATAAAGCCAATGCCACAGTACAGTTGAAAATTAGAAGTGTGGGTTCTTGGTGACATGCCGGAGCCCACACTCCTGTGAAGCCACCTCCCTTGGGACACTTGCAGTTCAAAATTTTAAAGTGTTCCTGATTCTCAGCAGGGAGGAGCCAGCGTTTCCTGTTATTCACAACCCAACTCATCCCAGCACACGTATCTCACGATCAGACAGCCCCACAGCCCCTCAGTACTAGGCCATAATGGCTCAATTGTGTGAGGAAGCATTTGTATCTGTGCCCTTCTGTGCTCACTAACTAGCACACAAGAGCCCCCAGGGGCATGTGGAACTTCCACAGTCCACGTCCTAATTGCAGATGTGAGGAAATTAAGTCCTAGAAATAACAACAGCCACTGTGCATGTTGAACATGCTTCAACTACCATCTGAGGTGTTTTGAACCATGTGTTTTGGGGAGCTCTGCTGCTAAGCAATCAAAGGCTTGGGGGCAGGGAGTGCCACACCACCAGTGCACATATGACTTTTCCAGCCCCAACTGAGCACCCACAAGATTTAAGAATATGTCAGCCCTTGAGTCACATACTTGAAACAAAATTGTCTTCTAGAAGGTTGATCCTTAGTCTGAACTCATGTTATAGTTATAAAACGGTTGCAAAGAATCAGCAGACACAGAGAGGAAATAGAGGCATAAGTCTGGGTCCAGTGGATGCATCCCTTTCTTTTCTACTGTAAGTTTGCATGTTAGTGTTACAGTAGCTGGCTGTGTCTCAGTACTACCTTTTCTTGAGGGATGCAGGAGGCAATCTCTGTGTTACATACTTTGTATAATAAATGGCAAGGGAAGGGCTGGGGAGATGGCTCAGTGGAATAAGTGCTTCCCTGGCAAACGCAAGGGCCTGAGTTCAATCCCCAGTTCCACAAAAAATAAATAAATAAATAAATAAATAAATAAATAAAATAAATGGCAAGGAAGGTACATGTGAGCAAAGTGCAAAACAGGATTCAGACCTACTTTTATGCTGTGACTAGTCTTGTGCATGTTTACTCAAGTATCACAGAGGGTCCAATAGACCCACACCACGCTAGGATTTGTTAGAGCAAAAGTCTTTTTTTGACTTTCCCAGTAGAGGTAGCCCAGTTCTGTACAATGGCACATGACAAACCAGATGTGCAGGCTTTGGGGAGGCCAAAAGTTGATCTTCACGTCACTCATGCATGGATGATGATGAAGACGATCTGCTGTGGTAAAGCGTGCTTTCATAACAGAAGAGTGATGTGGGAGGGTAGTAGTGGTGGTGGCCCTGACACTGACCAGGGAGCCAAAGTTCCTGTGACAGTGAAATGGAGCAGAGCCAACTGACATTGTCCCAGGAACACAGCAATGTGAGCACACATTTGTTTAGCTGAAATGTTGCAGAATGGCCACGTTAGCCAAGCAGAATGACCCAATGTTGGCACTCAGTCTGAAAATACAGAGGGGGTGTTGAGGGCTGAAGCGGGCCTGCACTGCCACTCCGTGTTGGAGCTCGTATCAGATGGAATGCTACAAGATTCCATACAATGCACAAAGGCTGAACTGCAAGCAAGAAGCTCTGTGTGTGCCAATAGCCACACTGAAAATGTATTTATTCTGAAACCTCGCTGGATGCACTGAAAGCATTCGCGGGTCTGTTGGACGTGGCAGAGATTTCTCATGGTGACCGCAGCAATACAAAAGACTTTTTGAGAAGCTATGGGTCAAAATATGGCATAATAATTTATGCCCCGTAAATGTGAGGGCGTGTTATGCCTTCAGGGTAGACATTTATCCTGGAACTCAGCCTTCAGGTCCTCGCTCACGTAGTAATGGACCGAATGGTGTCATGGACACACTTGGTGCTCCCGTCTCCCACTCTAGTCAGAATGTGACACGGGGCAGAGGTGTACCAGTTAGTTTCCAGTTGACATCACATCTGGTAACTGAGCATGAGTTGACCAGCACAGGAACTGTAAACAGAAACAAAGCAGAAATTCCAAGTGACGTGCTGCACTTTCAGAACAGAGGACTGTATAATCCAACCTTTGGATTTTAGGAAGATGTAACAGTGGCCTCACACACAACAGGGATAAACAAACGGGCACTGCTGATGTGTTACACCATGATGCAAGCACTAATAAGGCAAAAGGGAAGCCTGAGGTGGACACTCTTTGCAACACAACCAAAGGCAGTGTGGACATTGTCCATGAGCTATGCAGTGACGATGGTATCAGTTGAAACACAAGGCACTGGCTAATGGCCGTGTTTGACTCAGTCATAAGCACATGTGGCACAAGTAGTTTGATAGCTTACAAAGAAAGTGGCAGTAGTCTTGGTTTCCATGTCCTCACCCAAACCTTGCAGGTCTATTCTGGAGGAGCAGCTGAGTCCTGGAATTTTGACAGTGGGGCAGGAAGAGAAATCTATTCTTACAGCTCCAGTCTCCATCACCTGAGCTCCAAGCTAATCATTTCAGAGTACCAAGTGGCCAAAAGTGATCATCACCCTGTATAGACATGGTATCAATAGCTGAACGCCAGGCAACAAGAGCCAGCTGGGAGGTCCTGCTGTGCAGCCCATGGTGTCCACAAGACTTCTGTTCCTATGGCAGCAAACCAGGTTTCTGATTCCTTTTTTTTTTTTTTTTTTTTTTTTTTTTTGGTACTAAACCTCATACAACCCAAGACACAAACAAAGGTGGTAGAAATCAGGACTCCATTTGAAGAGGATGGGCTCACGTCCTGCCAATCTTGACATGAAGGACAAATGTCAGCTCACTCCTAGGGGGTGTGTGCTTGGCTGCTGACCCCTGTGTTATGTGGAAACACCGTGCTGATTGCCCATTGTCCAGTGCAGTGGAGCTTCAGAGGCTTATGGCAGTCAAGATCATTGCTAGAAAGGAGCAGCTGAACTTCAGGCCTGCGAGGTCAGTCAAAATCACTGCCTTGCAGGAGGGCGACAGGGCTGGAACCCCAGGAATGGGACTGGGTGGGGTGAGTGTGCTGAGCAGCCTGGAAAAGGGGCTCAGCTTAGGTGACGCTGGCATCTAAGGATGGGCTGGTGAGAGAGAGAGGTAGACACACAGGACTGATGCCTCCAAATGCTCCACATCCCAGGGTGTGGACGAGGGGCTGCCATGGGCCAGGCTGGATTTGTCTCTTGCCTTTGCAGTCTTCACCTCAGGGTAAAGCTGGCAGAGAAAGTCTCCAGGGCTGTGTAGTTATTGCCAGTTAGATCTCATGGTTGCTTTGGAATCAAACCAAATATGTTCCCTACCTTCAGGGGACATTTTGCCCTTTGGTGTCACCTTCTGAGGGACAAATACACCCTCAATTCCTCCTGCCAACACTTTAAATTTGCTGTGTTTTGTAAGCAGTATGATAACCGTGAAGTAACCAAAAATGGAAATTGCAATCCCCAAAATATAGGCTAATGAAGTAGGACATCTCAAAAAGGGCATTTAGGAATACACTACTCTTGGTGATATTTTTATGGTGGGCTCTGGGTGATATTTAATTCCTTAGAGGACACTCAGTGTCCACACTTAGGGAAGACTATGACAGTTCTCAGCCTTGATGTTCCCATAAAACTCGGAAATCAGAGTCCCTGGTGGTGGTGGGCAGGCAGTCAGGGGGTGCATCTGATCCCCACCTGTGGGGACTTGGCCAGTGAGTCTAGTGAGCTGTGAGAGGGCCCATGAAGTCCTGGGGTGGAGCATCTCCCAGTGCTCCAGGAAGAAGGAGAGCCGAGGTATAGCTGTTCCCAGGATACAGACTTCCCAAGGGATGGTGGAGGGTATGGGGTCATGTCAGCAGTTACAGACCCAGCAATACAGAGACACTGAATGGACAATGGCTTGCAGACAGGCCTCCACAGGTGGTGTGACCCAGGCACAGGTGGGGTTCAGGTGCAGCACTGACATTCCTCAAGGTCAGAGGTTGTGTGCAGTGAAGCTGGAACCTGAGAAGCACTTCTGAGGGACTCATGGCCTCCTGTGGTAGATCAGGTGCAGAACAAGCCATGCGCAGCCACAGCTGGAAACAAGACCCAGCAGATTAGTGGAACGAAGGCCAATAGCAGAGCCCAAAATGTCACCTTCATTTCTCTCAGTCACTCAGGGGGCTGAAGCTCTAGCACAGGGCTGGAGCCCAGCTACCCTGCTGGGTGCCTATTGGATTCCATGTGCTACAGAGGGGCTCTTTCCAGGTCACATGGTGCTCCAGAGCATGGACACAGGGAGGCACTGAGGGCTGTGGGGAAATTGTGCTTCTCCCCCTCTTTTTTTCATATCTTTTTGTTTTTTAAACCTTTGCTTCTCTCTTTTAAATCAAAACTTCCAATCAGGGCTCCTCCTAAGAAGATTTTTATCTGTTGAAGGACTAAAGATTTAGAAGCTTAAGGCTTCCCAGGACTCTGTACCAGATGCTGTCCAGAAGCACCACACAGCTGCAAGGACTGAGAGTGTGGGAAACCCTTTTGGAAAACCCTTCCCTGCTTAATAAGCAGTGCCTGTGCCAGGCCCTGTGTGCTCTGCCCAAGTCCTGTGGACCTTCCAGCCATGACAGAGTTATCTCCTGGTGCCTGGTGCAGACAAGCCTGCTTGGGGAGGAGGGCTGTGCCATGTGGGCTCTCATAGATCGTGCGCTGCTGTGTCCAGCCCAGGGTAAATGCAGTATCGCTGTCACCAGCAGACCAGGCAGGGGCAGCTCCAGTGAGTGGCTCTATGTGGCATTGATCTGTGGAAGCCACGCAGCACATCTGTCCTTTCCTTTTGCTTGATCCTGGCCAGTGCGAAAAGCCTCAAATCAGTGGCTGCTCCCTGCCCTTGGCTCTTCTCTGAGTGTCACTTGTTACTGGAGGGTGCCAGGAAGTGCACATGCATGTCTTGGGCCAGAAAGTGTGGGACAGGGGCTGCCCTAGTGGGATGAACATTTCTTGTATGAGGTTACTAACCAGACATGGGGAGCCAGTCTGAGTGCCGCCAGGATGGCCGATGGTCACACGGCTCTACCAAAAGCAAGCAGACATTCTCCCAAAGGGGAAGGTGATGCTAAGATTCCTGCGACCTGGCTGAAGGCAGTGTGCCTCCTCCAGATGCACTGAGCTGCTCAATCCTTCCCCATGTTTCAGCTCCATCTATGATTTGCTGAGTGAACTCTCTTCTTGGTAATAAAGCTCCTTTCCTTACTTCTATTATTCCCACCCTAGGAATTCTGACCAACATTCTTAGCCAGTAAGAAAATACATTTGCAGGGAAAATATGTACACACACACTGTTAAAAACCCCTCACACAGTGACTCTCCTCAGGTTTGGACACCAAGATGTGAAACCAGTCAATAGTTTGGCTTGTTGGACTTGAACCATAGAGACTATGGAAATAAGTATTCCTGCACCGAGAATACTGTCTGTGAGACATGCCTTCAGTCTGGTCACACTTAGAATAAGCTTGATTTCTGAGCTGTGTGGCCGCTATCTCTGTCAGCTGGCGCAGGCTTGGGGAGAAAACAAGGAAGGACAGCAGAATGCTGGGCAGCTGAACGCTGGCAGGTGGGGCCACAGTGAGCAGCCCAGGTCCAACCCTCTGCACAAACACCAGGGATTCAGCAGTTCCCTTCCCATAGGAGCAGCTTTCTCAAGCCTTTCTCCTACCCTCTGGAGGATTTGGAGGTGACAGGCACCTTCTGAGCTAGCTCTAGGAGCTCAGATCAAAAGGGAAAGAGGCCACCAAGAGCAGCAGGCGAGGGAGATTAGTCAGTGTGACTAACTCCAGTTTACAAAACAGTAGATGGAGAACCCGGACCAGTTGGGATTCTGAGCATTTATTTTGACAGGTGTAGTTTATCTCCACTCATTTATAATAATTATGCTTTGCAGAGGCTCATTATCCTGCCCCCTTCTGTCTCAGCGCTGAGAGCAGTTAGAAGGGAACCTGGCAGGTCTGTGGGGAGACTGCAATGACAGAACATAATGGCTGAGTGGCACTCGGGACTCAGGCTGCTGGCAGCGAGGGGCGCCACTTGGGCAGGGGTAGCCAGGCTTGGTGTGGCCATTTCCAGACTCCTGAGGTAGGTATTTCACTTCAGTGCTTCCTTGGGATTGATTCCAATCAATATCGGTTGCTGGACACGATCAATAGAGGTGTTTTGGAAGACGCCAGTATGCTTCTTATCGCAATTAGAGCATGGGGGAGGCAGTACGCTTTATGGGTTAATCACGATTGTGTTGGAGCCAGTCAGGTTGTAGCTCTGCTGCCTGCTAGATGTGCTGTCTGCAGTCCCCCTCTGATATCAGGTTCCTGGGGATAATTATAGTTCCACTGACAGGTTGGCAGGGGATTAAATTATTAATAGGGGTGCCAGTGCTTGGAGCAGCTCCTGCCGTACTAAGCGCCACATGTTGTCATTGTTACTGATATTTGTAAAAAAGAGGTAAAGGCAGAGTCTGCCTGGTGACTCGTGCCATGCTGCACCGAATGACGTTCAGTGACGTTCAGTGGCGTCATCCCATTCTCTGTCATGGCCAGTTGTGCCAGGTGCCAATTCTGACTTTGCAACTCAGGATTGTCCCAGCACTGGAAGCTCACCTCAGCGCCCATGGCGCTCCATAATCTTTTGTTTAATTCATGTATTCTGAGTGTGAATTCCTGACCAAGCTCTGGGGATACAGCCATGGAAGAGACTTTGGCCCTGCCCCTCGGGATAGGCACGGAGACCCGGAAGCAAGGCCACAAGCAGGCTGGGAGGGGCTGGTAGTGCCGAAGAGGCCATGCCACTAGCTCTTCTTTGGAGGCGCTGTTCCCTACGGTCCCTTGGAGCCACCCCAATAACGGCCCTCTTCCCCCACACCTCACATCTCCCTTTCCACATGAGAGCCATGTCATCCTGCCTCTGGAGGTGAAGCCGGCACCTCAGCCTCCACAGAGGGTGCTCTGCACCTGGCCCCTGCCTGCTGGCTCAGGGCTGCCCCGATTGTTGTCCACTTCCTGAGAGGCAGTCGTGGCCTGGAAGCCTGAGTGCAGGGGACTTGTTGGTCATCTGCTGGAGAGCAGCCCCTCGCTGTTTGTTGTTAAGAACCAGTGCTCACAATGTTTTAAGCTGTCACTCTATCTCACAATAGTGTTCACTTGTGTAAGGCCCACATGTTTGCATCTTCTGACCACCTGGTGGGCAGCTCAGCCCAGGGAGCACTGCAGACAGACACCTTATCTGACACCCAGATGTTTAGGCATTGTGCTCCATCCGGGGACACACGAGCCCAGAATGCCCCATGCTGCACAAGAGTGAACACACTCCCTTAGGCGCTGTGTCCAAGCCCAGGCCTAAGAGAGCTCTATGCTCTCCCTTAAAATGAAACAAGAAAGATTTGATTTGTGTTGTGTGATCAGGCTCAGCCTGGCTGCTGGGGGTCTGTTTCTCAGCGCATGCTATTTGCCCCACCCCGGCATCAAATGCCACCGGTGCTTTGTGGCCAAATCCCAGGCTAGCTTCATACCTCCATCTCCCTGAATGGGCCTCTCACCCATCTCACACCTCCTGTCATCCCTCGTGCTCCCAACCAGCTCTTCTGCTAGCTTTGGGGTTACCCGGTCATGTTGTCCTCTCACTCTGCTATTTCTTCCTGGCATCCCAAGTGGCTCTGTGCTCCTCTTCCCAACTCTGTGCCTTGGGATTGCCCACGCACCATTCTGCTTAAGCTCGTGTCCTCCTGGAAGTTCTCTGGACATCTGGGATTAAACCTGTGGCTCCCAGCATTGTTTCTCTATTCTCCCCTCTGCCCTGAGCACCAGATTATATTCTGGGACATTTCATTTCTGTATGTTCTGGGTGTATCTAGAGAGGATAATGTCCAAACTTCACAAGCACATCACTTTGAATTTCTCCCTTTCAATCTCCTCCCTCATTGTAAGCAGTACCTGCATGCTTGCAGTTCCAAATCTAGCTTTCTTTTCAGGATTTCCAATGACCCAGCAATCTCCCTCCTAGGTATCCTCCCCCAGAGAGCTCAAGGTGTCATTCCACAGCCATATGTGCATATCAGTGTTTGCGGCAACTAAATCCTGAAAGCTGCCCATGTGCCTGTCAGCAGACAATTGGATAAAGAAAAAAGTAATATTTGTAAAGAGCGCAACACTGCTCAACTATAAAGACTGACACATCTGAGAGATTTCTAGGAAAACGACGCGCCTGGAAACCACAATGCTGAGTGAGATCAAGTAGACACGTGAGCTGGGGTGTCACGGGGCGTCTCTCACAAGAGTGGGGCAGTGCATGGACAAAGAGAATGACAGCGAACATGTAGAGGGGAACAGGGGAACAGGACCAGAGAGCAAGGGCAGGTGGGAGAGGGGAATGAGCAGAAACAAGACGTGCCACGCACAGGAACCTCAATCTGAGTAACCACCACAGGCCATGACAGGAGCTAAGGGCCAAGGTACCCACAAGAATGAAAATGGAATGGGGACTAAAGCAGCAGAGCAGGAGGAGAAGGGGAGGAGCTAATGAGCTGCAGTGCACATGCGCAGCCACTCTGCAGGACACATAAGCCGCCCGAACCTCGATGAAATGAAAATGAAAATTAAGAATGACAAATTCTAGTTTCCTTTGCATCCTTCCTTCTCTTTAAGGCCAAATCTGACTCTAAGCAAGTCCCATTGGCTGATTTTGGTCAGTCTCTGAAGGGCCACTCTCACTGCTTCATCTGTCACCATTCTAATCCAGTGCATTATAATCCCTGCAATATAATGAAACCGTTTCCTGATTAATCTCCCCATTCTAGTCTGGCCACCTGCATCCAATTCTCCCCACAACAGCTGGGATAATCTTTTAAAACCTTAAACTAGCTCACAGTGATCTTTTGCTCAAAGCCCACTAATGACTTCCCATGGCTTTCAGAACAAACCATGAGCTCCTTGTGGGGGCCCAGCCCCTGGTTGTTGCTCTAAGCCCACCTCTGATGACTTGGAGTGCAGAGCGCCATATCCTCGTCCTTCACGGGGCCTTCCCCTTGCTCCATGAGGTCCCTACCTGAGAGTCTCCTCCCTCGCAGGACCACCTGGCCTGCTCTCTCCAGGCCAACGAGCCTCATTGCTCACTTCCGATCCATGACTGCCTCTGTTCACAGCCTTCATTCTGCAACCTTCTTAGGTATCTGTGGTTACAAACCCAGCGTAGCTCATGGTAGTGTCAGATGGGGTAAGCAAGGCTGTAGGACACTGCTGAGGAGGGTGTACCCTTTGAAACACAGTGAGACTCAGTCCCCACCAGTGTGAAGGGGCAGCTTTGGGTGCAAGGGCTCAGGCCTCACAGGTGCGTTGAGCGTTCTTGCATAAGAGGGCTCGGGGTTGCTCGGAGCTTTCTGTGGTCCTCTCTCCCTCTGTCCCAGAGACCCAGTGCCTTTCCCTGAGTGGACTCAGCACAAAGTTCAGTCTTGGAAGCAGTACACAGCCCCACCAGGTACCACCCCCTCCTGCATCTTGATCTTGGATTTCCTGCTTGCTGGGACCTTGGGGAGGCCTTGCTTGCAAGCTTTCTTTCTCTTTTTCTTTTTCTTTTTTGTGGAACTGGGAATTGAGTTCAGGCCCTTGCACTTGCCAGGCAAGTGCTTATTCTACTGAGCCATCTCCCTGGCCCCTCTCTCTTTCTGTTTCTCTTTCTCTTTTTGTTTCTCTTTCTCTTTTTTGTGGCACCAGGGACCTAACTCAGGACCTTGCACTTACCAAGTAGGCACTTATGCCACTGAGCTGTCTCCCCAGCAGGAAAGACTTTCTAATGTTTAAGATCACCCACTCTCTAGTATTTTACTCCAGAAGTGCAAATAAAATGTTGTGTGACCATTTTAAAAGATGGAAAACGACATTTGGCAAAAGCTACCCCTGGTCCTGATAGACACTCCACACACTGGCATGGAAGAAACTTCTTCATCGGTGAAGAACTGATGACTGACATCACACAAACAGGGAAATCTTCAGTGCTTTGGTCCCCAAGATCAGGAATACAGCAAAGCTGCCCCGGCCACCTCCTACGTCATACCGTGCTGCATGTCACAGCCCTTGTAGTGCCAAGCTGGAGGAACAGAAGGCATGAAGATCGGCGCAGAAAAGGCAGTGTCTCCTTCATGGGCATCTGCAGTACTGCACCGTAAGGCCCAGGAATCCACAGAGCAGCTGCTGCCAGAACTAGCAGGGGCATTAACAGGGCTGCACGGCAGAGACTTTGCTGTCCATGCTATTAGCTGTGAGCTCTGGAAAATTAAACTTTAGAATTCAATTTGAAAATCTTAGAAATATAACATACTTTTAACAAAAATCAAGCTACATGTACTATGAATTATAAAACATTGCTATGAGATAAAAATAATCAAACACATGGAAATATGGACCCCATGCAAGAACTGAGAGAATGTGCTCTCAGGTGATGTACTTCCATTTATTCTTTACATCTCTCCCCACCGCATGAATCCTTTGAGTGTGGGGACTCCCCACTGCCTCCACTGTCTGTGACTGTTCACAATGGCCAGCACCCAGCCACTCTTTGTTAACTATTTATTGAATGAATGACCACCCTAAGCTCCAAGACAGTTTTGATTTTGCCTCGTCTCACAAAATTTCTCAAGAGAAAAATGTGTCCTTGCTCATGGACTATTAGTCACTGGGACCTGAACCAGATCCTGGGCAGTCGGTCAGGCACTCCCCCCTCAGTCTTCCTTTCCTTTCCTGCCCCCACCCCTGCCCAGCAAGGGCTCTGGCACCCAGCACTGGTCTCTAAATAGAAGCTCCAGAGCAGGTGAAATAAAGCAGCCTTTGCCCACCAAACATGTGGTGGGAGCAGGCTGTGTCCGTCGAGGGTGGAGATGGACGTGGAGCTCAGTGGGACCACGTAGGGGAGATACTTGCACAGTGAGAAGCCAGGGGGCATGCCGCTCAGCGGTGGTTCCTGAGGGTCTCTGATTAGAGCCTAGACAGAAGCATGGGGAGTCGGGTGCTGGGTGGGCTCTGGAGCCCAGGAGGAAGGGAAAGCTGACCAGATGGGCTCTCCTGAGCGAAGGCGGCTCAGACACGGAGCAGGAGTGCCACATGGCTGGGCAGATCGGGTTTGCCTGAAGCCCAGTGTTTCTCTGTCAAATATAAATTTTAGCATCAGCCCAGCCTCTTGTGTGGTTTCTCTGTGACCGTGACATAAGGAAGGAGGAGCCCCGAAAGATGAATGTGGCCTGCACCCAGCCAGCGCTGAGGCTCTGAGGCAAATCCACAGGTAGTCTTCATGTCACTGCTTAACTGGAGTGAGCCCTCCTGGCACAGCATGCCTCCTTCAGAGGTAAGCTGAGCAACCCATCTGCTGCAGAATAAATAGCAGATAACTCACAGACGTGGCCCATGTAGTGTGGCCAACAGCAGCAGTGGTACTGACTCCGCTGCCTTCTCAGGGAGTTGAAACCTGCTTTTCTCTCTCCTTTAATTTAATACTGTGGTCATGTTGCCCAGCTATGTAATTAATCCCTGTCAGGGCTCTTCTACAAATTCTGCACATTTTTTAACAAGATAGAGCACACAAAACATAGGTAAGATCCCAACAGTGAAGCATCTATAGTCTTGTACCTGAATACAGACAGAATTCACTCAAAATAATTAAATGCATAAATCTCCCATTTGAAAAGCTCAGCATTATTTCAGCCTTAGCCACAGCATGGAATAGTCAGTCTGTGTTCAGCTTGAGTTGGTAATGAGATCTCCCTGGTAAACTCAATTATTAAACAAAAAACATGCTCTCCTGCCTTACATGATAACCCACACAGAATAGCTAGAAAGCGTCACTAAAATTACCTATGCCTTGTGCCGAAAATGAATGTTTCCCCATGACAAGTGCTCCACCACTTGTGGCACCGAGAGGTGCGAGTGCATGGATGTAAGCAGCGGTGCCGCTGTCACTTCACGCCTGGACTCTGCGCATACCTGCGTACTCCACAGCAGCTCAGTTTCTGTGGGCACACTTGCGTCACACCGTTGCATTTCTGAGCAGATCTCCCTGCCTTCACCTTGGGCTGTGAAGAGGCAAGGGACACAGCCGGGTTTTCCGGGAGCTGGCAGAACCCCCAGCATTGTTTCTATGGAGCTGACAGGGAGCAAGGCGGAGCTCAGATGACCAAGTGAAAGGAAGTTGACCAGCCTGGATTCCACATGATCCTGCAGCCTGTGCTTATGGCCGTAGCCTCAAACGCAAGGATTTTAACTCGTCTGCTTCTAAATGTTGCTTTTTTTTCTATAGCAATGGCGTGAGCTCTCATGGGAAGAATCACATCATGCTGATAGAGGATTTGGATGAAATCAAGTAGCAACCAGAGGTGTTATAGAAAAGCTGTCTGACACAATGGTTTGAAATAATCTGTCCCCATTTGATACAGGGATTTGTGATGGTCTTCACAACTTTTTCTATCAGCCACAGAAATAACCATTGGCCCAATTGCTGAGTTTGAAATAAATCAGACAAAAGCAATCAATCGGTCCAATATTTTTAAGTGTCCTCAGCTTGCTTGGCACTATCCTGGACTCTGTGGGAAACGAGAGTTCACGTATCGAAATTGTGGGGAAAGCAGGAGCCAGATGGGAAATGGCATTAGAGAAAATCTACAAAGAACGGAAGGTCTTCTCATCGCAGATGATGAGACCAGAGGCACAAACAGTGCAGGAATGTGTTTCACTGATGGGGGAGGGAACGGCCAAAAGCCTTCACCTGGGAAGGGGTGAAGAGTATTCAGGAGCTCTAGGCCACACTGGCTTGGTCAGAGCTGCTCAGTGCGACAGCGACAATGGAGAGAGAACAGCCCAGCCCATTTGGCAGGATGAGCAGAGCGGTGCCACGCTGTTCACACCCTTCTAGATGCTGCCTGTGAGAGAAGGCTCGAAACAGTCCTGATTGGTCAGGGATTCACAGAGAGAAGACCTTTCACATTCTGGGCCCCACACTGTCAAGTATCCTCTGAATTTCTAGATCCCCAAAGGGAAGCTGCGCAGGATTACAAAATTCCACGTGGGCTCACCCAGACTTCAAGCCAGGCCTGCCTGGCTTTGATGCCTCCTCACCATAATAACCTACACCCTCCAGCGGGCAGTGTGTGGTTTCCTCAGTGAGGAGCACAGCCTGGCTCACTCCTTCAGAAGGCAGAGGCCCCGGTCTGCAGTAGGAAATGGGAAGTGAGAGAAGAACAGTTCCTTCCATCCACACGGTTAATTTAGAGAAAAAGCCTCCTTCAGCAGGATGTGAGTGACAAAGGAAATAATGAAGATGGAATTTAGCTGAGCAGTTCCTTTTATCGCCGGGGCTTGCCCACCTGGGGGTTCAATCCTGAAGTTTTCTCCATTAAAATCCTGCTGTACATTTTCTACCAAGAAGCAAAGCTGCTTCCGTAGAACCGGCATTTTATGGAAGGAGCAAAGTCAGGACAGAGGAGGAGGAGGACGTCTCCCCAACGTGGGCCTTTGTCGAGGCACTCCTCTCTCTTCCGGCCACCTAAGTCAGAACCAAGAGGTCTTCTCCCTGTACCCGGAGCACAAGGCCCTTCTCACAGTGCCTTCAAGTCTCTCTAAGTGCTCTTTGCTTCCCTGCCTCCCCCATCACCGCGGTCTCATGAGGAGCAGTGGTGACGCTGCATGGACGTCCTCAGCCAAGCCGGGCCACACCATGCAGGTGGGCAGCCAGCTGCCTCTGCTGCACACGCAGCTCTCTGGGCAGTTAGTGCTGACAGCTGTTCGGATGCTGGATAATTCAACATGCATTTCGAAGACTTGAGTTTGTTCTCAAAATAAATATGCTATTTCATGTCTTCATTCTCATCAAAGTGGGTGCCCACAGCCTGGGCTCCCAGGTGCCTTTCTGCAGTTGCTCCATGTACATGGTCATAGGGGAATGCCACCTCCAGTGATGGGGGCCCAGGAGGCCTCCTCAGCCTGGCAGAGATGACAGCAAGATGTGAGTGACACAGAAGCCACAGCTGAGGGCTTTGGGTCCTGCACCAGTGCCCCAAAGACAGGGCTGTGGGATCTGAGGAGGCTGGGTGTGAAGCCAGCATCGATGGCCCTGGCCAGAGCAGTGCCGCTGGTGTGAAGGTTTCCTCCCTAGCCACTTGCCGCCTTTTCTCACCACTGACCTTAAAAATGTTCCAGTACTGCTTTTTAGTTTTTAAAAAAGAGAATAAAAAATAGTAAAACAAAATGTTAGAAATGATGCAGAATTTCACTAAACAAAATACTAGGAACTCAACAATGGAGGAGAAAAAGGAACACACATGTGCTTACATAGGACAGCTTGGATAATTGTACTGTTGAGTTCTGCTAGTCTGTTGAAAGGAGCAGTAAATGCTTAAGATTTTCTCTCTCTCATTAACTTTTTATAACATTTTAAAAATCAATTTTACATGCTAATCTTTGGTAATCTGAACAACTAATTTGAAGATAACTGCAACCTCCCAGTATTTCTCAAAATACTGTGTTTATTTATTTATTATGTATTTGTACATAGCTTGGACTCATAGTGATCCTCCTATTTTCAGCCTCTCAAGCACTAGGTTTGTAGGCCTGTGCCACCAGGCCCAGTCTTGGTGACCAGTTCACCACGCCCAGGAGTGGGACCAGTATGTTAAGTGATGCCAGGGATCAAACCCTGTCTCTTCACTTACCTAAGCAGGCACTTAGTCTGCTGGGCTATCTCAAGGACACTTGCAGTATTTTTACTGACTTTCTGAGGCAGCCAGCTTCGCCCAGTCTATTTCCGTGCAGTGGAACCTTGACCCTGAGGGCTTGCTCTGTTTGCAGGGAAGGAAAGGCTGCTCTTCTGGATCACCCAGCTGATGGAGAAATGGGACTTCCCTGGGGCCCTGCCCCACTCCCCCTGCCACTGCTGGGGTCACTGTCCCCACCCTTCAGGATCCTCCACCTCATCTATGAGCCAACAGCATTCCTCTTCTGACCCAGGAGCTCTGTAGCTCTCTGCACTGTCTGCACTGATGTGAGTGTGCATGCCATGGGTTGCTGCCTGGAGCTCAGCAGTGTATGAAGGTGGTTGCTCTTTTGCTCATTTATTTCTAACCCTTGTTAAATGTTTCTTTTGTGGCCAACATTGTGCTGGGTATTTTGTTTATCCCACCTAATCCAGCCATTCCATAGTCACACAATGGCCACTTTCACTAGCCTCGTTTTTAGAAAGATACATGGGGGCTCAGGAAGATCATTTATTCTTTCCATAGGTCATAAAGCAGATATGTGAGGGCCCAGGCTTCCCCAGGAGTGACTTCTGAGTAGGTCCTCAAGCCTTGGAACTTCTTTGAGCTAACAATTTCCACCCAAAATTTGTGCATGCCCAAAAGAGTCACTCTGTGGGATTTCCAGACCAGGAGGGAAAGCATGGCCGCTGCTGCCTCGGAGATACTGAGCTCGCACTTGCTGCTAACCCACTCACACACAAGCTCTGGGCCGAGCACTCCAGGGTAAGGGCAGAGATTGAGAGAAGTTTCTTTTAGGAGAAGCAAGTGCCTGACTAAATGGCTCTCTTCAAGGCAATCAATGAAGGGGAATGCACTGCGCAAACATATTTTACATCTCATCTTTGGATGGATTAGTTCTTGATGGTTCTTTAATTATTTAAGCATATTGAGAAAAAAGTACAAAATGACAGGTTTTCCCTTTCTCTTGCTTGTTTCTGTCCATTCTAGGCTGTCCATTAGAGTCGCCTGGGGTCGGTTACCTAGGAGATGGCTGGCCTACAAGGCTCTTAGATTGATCCCCAGGTCTGTGGCCAGAAAGGGAGTCTGGGGATGGAAATTCATTTTCTTCTAAATAGAAGAGTGGAAACTGCTAAGCAATGGAAAAGGAGGACTGTGTCTCCCACCCTAGTCCTTCATTTGAAAGGTTAAGCAAATGACTTTCTTTAGAACAGCATGGAGTTTTCTGTTTACTTCCAGTGGGAAGGAGGGAAATGGCTCTGTGACTATCTGGAACTCAGGGTTGTAAGGAGATAACATATTCGAGAGGAGAGCAAGCATGGGTGTGTATGCGTGCGAGCACACACACGTGCATGTGTGTGTATGCCTCTGTGTATGTGCACGCGTGTGTATGTGTATGCATGCATCTGTGTGCACACTTGTGTGTGCATGAGTGTATATGCATGCATCTGTGTGCACACACATGTGTGTGCATGTGTATGTATGCCTCTGTGTGTGTGCATGCATGTGTGTGCATGCATGTGTGTGCAAGACCAGACCAAACCTAGCTCCCTTTCAAGTCAACGAAGAGTAAGACTTCCCACTTTTGTGCTGGGACAGGGCTTGATTTCTGTGCAGCTTGTTCGCTTTCTCCAGGAGCACAGCTTGGTCCATACAGCCTGCTGCATTCAGGCCTGAAACAGGACACAAGCGCTCAGCTACATCAGTTCAGGGGATGAAGCTCTGCTACCTGAAGGGTGCACCATGGAATTACAACTTAGCAGAATGAACAGAACTGATCAAACTCAGAGTTTCTTAATAAAAACACATGAGGCACTTTAACAAGTATGTGGATAAAGAACACAGACTTTTACTCTGTGTATGCCTGTGCCAAGCTTGTGGGAAGATGAGTGACATATTCAGGATTAGAACCCATTTTTGTTCTGCTGGTGTTCCTGATGGGTATATTGCCTTTCTGGAGTATTTTTATATTAGAAAAGAAAGAAGACCTGCAAACAGGTGCAAGGACCAGGGTTCGATCCTGCCATACTAGCCTTGCCCTGGGGGCACACTGAGACAGCAATTGAGACGGGTGTGGTGGCATGCCTGTAATCCCAGCTCTTGGAAGGCTGTAAACAGGTGGATCACTACGAGTCAGATCTAGTAGTGAGATCCTGAACACCCTGTAGACCCTTCCCTAAAATACAAAAAAATAAAAGAGAAAGAAAGAAAAAAAAAAAAAGCAGAAAGTTAAGCAACTAATCTGGAAACATTATTGTAAGAATTTATTTAACTTGAAAAGTTCCAATATTCATGCATGCACATACACAACCTTATTTTTTCCTGGGACTTCTTCTAGCAGGTTAAAGTCCAGTTGAAAACTCTCACCTCTCCTGAATTGGCCTGGGGAGGGCTAGGGAAGGGCCCTTCACGAAGGCAGCAGGCTTTCTCCCCGCTGTGTGCAGGAGTCTGGCACCCTTCGGATACAGACTCCTCGACTGCAGGTGTAGCCAGTTGGGAGGACGCCGTCTGCCTCTCCTGTCACAAGGGACGGAACGAGCAGCAGAGTAGCGAGGTTCCCTCCAAGGCCACTCGGCAGCGAGTGGCAGACCTAATCTGTCCAGTTTGTGAACTGGGCGCGCATGCGCAGTGATCCCATGTCTGCCTCTGCTCTGAGCTAGAGCTGGTTTTTCTTAGCCATGAGATGGTAATAAACATCAACGGTTTCAACAAAAATCATGGGAAGAAAATTGAAATACTCTGCAGTATTTCCCCTGCAAATGAAAGAAGCTAACTTTATTCAGTTTGATCAGAATACCTCGACTCAGAATGGACATGTTGCAGCGCAGGGAAGACTGAAAATCAACACACAGCGTGGAGTCCCAGGCCAGTCACTGCTCTCTCCGTGGCTAAGCTCTCTGCTCCTGATGCGGCGCCCGCCGTGAAGATGGAGCGGCTGACGCAGCAGAGGCCTAGAAGCGCACATGGTTCCAAGCAAGCACTGTGGCACGCTTGCAAGTCAGGCGGGAGGAGCGGCCACACGTGCTGCAGCTGGTGAGAACATCAGCGTGGTGACAGACGCTCCCTCCTGGCTGGCTGTAGAATGACGGTTGGCTCTGAGATGCTGCCTCAGAGCCTCCTGCCTTTCCCTCTAGACTCGGACGCCATCCAAAGTGCAACAGTCCTGGGTAGCTGTCAGCAACGTGCCCCACAGCAAGATATTTTGGGCAGTAAGGTTCTGGCAGTGAACTGCCACGGAGAGGCCTTGATGGAGTTGAGCAGCAGGGGGAGCTGTCTCCTGGTGTCACCTGTCCCCACTGCGTGACTACACGTGTGTGTGGGGTTGGGTGTGCACGCACACACTGCCCAGTGTCTTGCAGTGAAGCAGTGCCAGGCAGTGAGGCTGCATAGCGGATCTTCCCTCCTAAGTGGGATAAAACAAGTACCACCTTTGATGACTCACAGGCTGCACTGCTTGGGTCTGGAATTCAGGCAAGGGAAAAAAGCAATGGTTTCACTCAGGGACACCCAAGGGGTGGCTGTGACCCTGCTGTTGTGCTTGGAGCCTCCTTCCTGCACCGCTGCTGTCTGATCCTAGGGCTGGGATGGCTCAGCACCGCGTGCTACTGGGTCTGTCTCTGTCCTCTGCACGGGTGGCCTCTTACAGCAGGGTCTTCATCTCCCACAGGAGTCCCCAGCCTGGGCAGCCTCATTATATTGACCTCCCTGTGAGTCGAAGGGCAAAGATGAAAGCTCGGCCCAGCCTGTTCCAGTCTGGGGGTGAGGAGGCTGAGGGTGGAGGGTGCTAAGCATGTCTGCGAGGCAGACTGAGATCCCTCTTCAGACCCCTTGATCCCTCAGTTTCAGTTCTTTCCTTGTGTTCTATCTCCTCCCTCCACCTGCCCCTGCCAGAGCCTCCTCTGGCACTTGGAGCCTGGCTGAAGAGCACAGTGCTTGCAGGTGGAAAGCCAAGGACAAATCTGTGAGGAAGTGGCTAAGCACACCTCATGGTAGGTCGGAAGAAAGAGCGAGAGAATCAGGAGTGGTGCCATAACTTGACATTTAAACCTCCTCTTAGTTACCTTCTTGCTGGAAGTAGTGTTGTTCAGAGGGACTGAAAGAATGTTTTCGCAGTGGAAATATCAATTTATTTCCATAATAGAAAATTGATTGTGGTATTGATCTACCCATTCCATCTGCCAAGCCTTTCTAATTATAAAATTGAGAGGTCCACCTGGTAGCATAGTAACTGTCCAACAATTATTGATGGAAAGCTGGTCATATAAGTCTTGAAGAAAGCCCCTTCAATGACAAACTGACTTGGAATGAGACAACAATCAAATATGTCTCATTTACTAAGTAAAATGCTTTTTGCTCAAACCCCTTTCCTAAAAGCTGCTGAACAAAGCGATCCTATGAACCTCTCATCCGCCAAGAGACTTTGGGCCTCAGCAATGCCAGCCCCAAATTGCTCCCACAAAATTAATATTTCTCATTTCAGATTAATGTTGTTTTAATTTAAAAAATTGACTGGTATCTGCAGCTCTTTATTTTTGCTATCTGCTAAGAGAATCTCACAATCCTCATTCCACTTCATTTTATGGACAATAACTATCTGCTTAAATGTCAACATCTCCAATAATATTTACCAAACAGATTGTTACATGAGATCTTTCTACCATTTTGCATATTTTATGTGCAATAAAAAATCTCAAGATGGCTCCTTGTCTAATTTGCTTTCTAATTTGGCAGGGATTAAGGCTGTATCCTGTCACAGGCCAAGGCTATGTCAGAATAGATGAACTTCCAACAGGTGCACACTTCTGAGCCTAATAAATTCTAATCACCCTGCAGGCCGCCCTGAAGTGAGAGCTTCCAGCCCCACACTCCACGGACACTGGCCATGACCAGGATGAATTCTGGGCTGATGTTTTCATTGCAGTTCAGAAGCCAGAGTTCAATGGACAATGGGGGTAGCCCTATCCAGAGAGCGAGATGCCCCCCACCAAACGCTAAGGACAGAGGTGGACCCTGCTCTCTCTGAGGTCCTGAAGGACCAAACATCCAAATCTTGTCAACTCCTCACCCATAGTTCTCAGTATACTGTGTCCTCTTTCCTGTCTTGCTGTGACCAATGTCTTCTCTTACATATTTTATTATTGTTTTCCCTGTATTTTCTCCAGTCTCCTAGAATTCCTATTTGATGATGTTTGGGCTTCTTCAGTTGCTTCTGTCTCCCAGTCTTCTTTCTGACCTCCTACTTCGGAACAGCTCTCTGGGGGAATCCGAGTCTCTGTGGGCCCACATCCCATATGGCCTCCCACCCCAGTCTCCCACATGGCTGTCCACACTTGCAACTCCTGGCCTCCAAGCTGCAGGTTCTAGAGATCTAGGATGGAATGAGGTCTGGCACTCTTATTGCTTAAGAGCCTGTTCTTATTTCATAAGTATCTTCCCTCATCCCTGTGAAAAGTTTACATTTTTCTTTTGAAGTCTTTCTTAGCTTTTCTTATTTACTTAATTTTGCTGTCTTGTACTTTCCTGTGCACAATTTCTCCCATTTATTAAGCTCCTTTTTATAGCAGCTCTCTAGCAGGGTTAAAAGAACCACAAGCTAGGGGGCCTAAAACACCAGGAATCTGCCCATGTGTCTGAAATCAAGTGTCAGCAGGGCTGTCTTGCTGCTTACGGAATCCATTTCTTCTTCCTAATAGAGGCAAAAACAAACCCCAAGAACTGCACCAGATTTACAAGTGGCCAGTTCAGGGATTCTGGGTATGTGTATGTTGGTATAGCACAGAACTCTGGAACTTCGTCATCTTGCAAAGCTACAGCTCTCCACCCACCAACCACTCCCTGTCCCCTTCCTCTGGCCCCTGACGATTGCCGCCTACCTTTGTCTTTTCAGTTGGACTTCCTCAGGCCCCCCCACAGAGTGGAAGCATGAATGCTCTTTGTGTCCTGTGACTGCTTGGGCACTTAGCAGGCTGCTGGCAAGCCACCTCCTCCTTCTCCTCCTGAAAGCACATGACAGGATTCCTTTCTTTTAGGGCAGAATAAGGCTCCACTCTACCTACTGGGTTTTCATTACCCATCCATCAGATGCTTGTTTTCTTATAATTCATGGAGAGCAAAGTTGCAGAGAAGGTGGGGAAGCAAGTGTCTTCTAAGACCTTGGTGTCAGTTCTTCCAGGTGAATGCCCAGCAGTGTGGGATGGGCCAACCGCATGGTAGCTCCACTTCCAACGGTCTGAGACATGGCCTATTGTTTCCCACAGTGGCTGTGGCCATTTCACACCCCGTGAACACTCCCTGAGGAGTCCACCTTCTTCACATTCTCTGCAGCACTTGCTGCTTTCTTCTTTGTTTTAGATGAGGACCATCCTGATTCATGAGAGGCAGTACCTCACTGATGAATTCCCATGATGACGGATGTTTCGGAGTACCCTTTCACATAGCTAATGGTCATTTGCACGACTTTTTGTGGAGAAATGCGTATTCAAGTCCTTTGCCTATTTTTAAAGGGAGTTACTTATGCACTCATTTATTTCATGTTGAAGAAGTTCTCTGTAGATGTTCATGTTGGCCCCCTATCAGCAGTATGGCCTGTTGATATTCTTTTCTCAATTTGCTGCTTGGCTTATCTTGGTAGTACATCTTGGAGCCGCGAAGTGTGAGGCCCACGGCTTTCTTTTTCTCAAGTTGTTTTGGCTGTTCATGGTCTTCTGCAGTTATGCCTGAATCTTAGGATCATTTTTTTCTACTTCTGTGGAAATACCCCTGAGATTTTGATAGGCTAGCAAAGGCCTGTGCATCACTGTGGGAACTGTGGATGTTTGGGCGTGAGCCAAGTGGAGGAGGCACTGATGACCACAGCGTGTTGGGAAGACAGCAGCGTGGATGGCTAGGGAGGACACTCTGCGGCCCCTGCCAGCCTAGGACAGTGTACAGTGGGAAAGGCGCTGGAATGCTCGGAGCCCAGGCTCTGCCACCCTGCACTCTGATGCATGCCCAAGCCCTTTCCTGACCATGCACGCACCCACGCACGCCCCCTGACGCTGAAGCCCTCTGGAGCAATAGGAGTTGGGTTACTCCTGCTGGTCGGGTTGTTAGCTTGTCTCTCAGATATTTCTCCAAGTCACTTTCGCTCCATAGGCTTGTATTCCTGCTCTAGATGTGACCAATTTCAAGTCCACTCTGCCAGTTATGGGGTTTGGGTTGAGAGCAGGGTGCAAGACCATGCAGCTGATATCACTTCCACTCTCATTTTCTAAAACACTGCCTACAGTGAAGGTGCTGGTGAGCTGAAGGAAGGGATGGTGGGGAAGAAAAAGCCCTGGATTCCTGATTGGACTTGGTCTTCCCTCTCCAGTGATGCCTGAGCCCTGAGCCTGGGAGTGGAAGAAGGTGGCAGGCAGGAGGGGGCATGGCTCCCACTGAGCTTTGCCTGCTACTGACAGCCACTTCCTGGCACTCCCGGCCTCCTTCTTTCATCTGACCGATGTGGAGAACAGCAGTGCAGACTTGCAGATGTGTAACAGGAGAAATCTTGCAGTTAGCTCACAGCTGCTGAGGGTCTTTGTGCACAGAAACAGCCACTCCTCCCCTGGTGGCCGACACTAGCTGTTCCTCTGACAGCAGAGTCTGGCTTAAGCTGACTTTCCTGTCACCAACTCGTGCACCAACATCAGGAGGTATGGTGGCTCAGTTAGGAAGCATCCCCCGGACATACTGAGGGCACATGCTGACCAGGAGCCCTGAGGGGCTTCCCATAAGGATACAGAGCTCTGCTCCTAACAGGAGCTTATTCCTACTTCAATTATACTGCTCTCCTCATGCGCTGCATTCCCTAGGCTCCGCTCATTCCCCAGACTGCCTCCCCAGGCTCCCTCCCTGGGTGCTGGGTGATGCTTGTGCTGTCTTCTGCTTCTTGGTTACTGATAGAGGCCCTTCAGCCCCTCACAGCATCGTTGTGACCTCCACTGTCACCCCAGACTGGCAGAACTTGGCCTTTCAGATGCTGGCCAAGCCTGTAGCCCTCTCACAGGGCACATCACACAGTCTGTCTGGCCTTCTGGGGTCTTTTGTCTCCAGCTGTGCAATAGGGTGGTGGCCGCCATCACTCTTCCACAAGGCTGCTGTGGCCTAGGGAGATGGATGGCAGCCCACGGGGGCTCCAGGAAGTAAGGGCCACCATACACTCAGGACCTGACCCACTGTGGCTGCTATGAGGCAGGCTTGACCCTATCTGTCTTGGGGTGCTCGGCAGAGCAACTCACTGTCTCCTATGGGGTGGAAGCAAGGTGAAAGCCAGAGGGAGTGGCAGCAGGGCCTCTCCTCCGCATCCTCATCCTCTCCCCTCCCCACTAACCCACTGAACTTTACCTCTTTAGCTGCGTGCTTGGTCACCAAATGTCTTCACTCCCCAAGACCCAGGGTGAGGATGGAGAGGGCCCCTCTCCTGCCACCCATATGGCCTCCCTGTCACCTGCTTCTCTATCTGCTGAGAACCTGTCGGGGAAGACCTCACAGGTGCAAAATGAACACTCATGAGCACATCAAAGCAGGGAAGTAAGGGAGGCCGTCATGAAAGGTGACTGCTGGCCTTGCCTGGCGCACAGGCTGCACAGCAACCTGCATCTCAGGCCAGATGGGAGTCCTCGGCACGGCTGGCTTTGGACATCATCTTGGGGAAGATGCAGGGCTCAGAGCGCTCACCACATTGCAGGTGCACCCCAAGCCCGAAAAGCCAGCGCAGAGGCGATGGTGGGTGACTGCCTGGTGCAGCCTCCAGGTCCCAAGCCAGGCCTGCACTGTAGGCTTCAAGAGGGGCCTAGCACTTTGAGGCAGGGCCGCACCAGTCCGGCCACTCCAGGTCCCCTCCTCCCGCTGTCACTTCTGTGCTACCATGCACTGGGCTACCCTCTTTTCCTTCTCTTGTATCAGTGACTGAGCGCAGGGCCTTTGCAGTGGGCTGTGCCTTTAGCTCCGTTTTGCCTTGTTGAGATGAGTTTGTGCTAGGTTGTTTAGCTGCCCAGGTTGGGCTCAAACTTCTGATCCTCCTGCCTCAGCCTCCCAGGTATGGGGATTCCAGGCCTGTGCCATCATGCCAGGCTTTGTGTTTCTTCAGTTTTCTCCTGCTCTCTCCCCGCTCCCCTCCCTTTTCCTTCCCTATATAAATGTCTTATGGTGGCACTAAAAGCTCCTGTCAGTTGCTTGTCTCTCTTCCCCTCCTGCTTATGGAAGGCCATGCTCTCAGGCAGCCACTTCCCCAGCCTGGGCCGTAGCTCCCAACCTTTGGCACACAGTGCTGTCCTGTTCCACAGAGAGCTCCAGGTGGGAGTGGGAGCTTGTGTACTTGAACATTCTCTAGAAGCCATGTTCAAAAAGTACAAAATAAGAGCTGCAGCTGATTTGGGAAGGGCCGCTGCTTTAACCCAGCATACCCACAACACTGTCATTTAGTGCACCATCAGTGGCAGTTACTAATGTGATATTTCGTGACCTTGTTTTGCATCAAGCCCTTGAAGTCTGCATATTTTACATCAGCAGAGGCCCCTCTTGGTGTCCCCACATTTTGGGAGATCAAACACAGCATGTGGCTCCCCATGGTCTGCTCAGCTCTGGTGACTGCAGTGGCCAGTTTGCCACTTTCCCAGTGCCTCTCCAGGAAGAAGGTTGGCCCTGTCCCCACAGCAAGCAGGAAGGGAAGCAGCAGCAGCTCCTCTGTGCGTGGGTATCAAGGTGGCCATGGCTCCTTCTGTCTTGTCCTAGAGCAAGTCTGCAGTGGCCCCATCCAGTGTGGTCTCAGCCTGTGGTGAAGGCACCACCAGGGCCAGGGTGAGGGTGGATGGAAGAGTACACATCACTGTACTGGAAGCCGGGGAGGCACGAGCCCAAGTTCCTTGCTCCCCAGGGCCTGGAGACCTCAGACCAGGCCCACTTCCTGAAGCTGCGCTGCCCCCAGTGGCCTCCACGGGACAGGCACCGCAACACAAAGCGTGGGGTAGGAAGCCCTGAACCGCAGTAAAAGGAAACCACAGCTGCTGCTAGTTGCAGCCTTCCCATCTGGAGCACTGCAGAGACCCCAGCCGGGGCTCTGCCCCTTTCCAGGTTTCTCAGGGTCAGAAATGAGTATCCGCTGGTGTAGCCATTGTGAACTGGGATTTTGGGCTGACACAGCAGGTGCTTGGAAGACCAGGCTGTGTGGTGCCAGCTATGACAACAACCTCTGCTCCCAGCATGCTGTGCCTCCAAACCCAAGCTAGCCATGGAAGCACAGTGCAGCGGACACTGTCGGGTGGGAGTCGTTTTACATGCATTAGTTCTTTTTCTTTTTTTTTTGTCTTTTTGAGACAGGGTCTCACTATGCAGTTCAGGCTGGTCTTAAGCTCACTTTGTAGCTCAGGCTGGTCTCGAACTCACAACAATCCTCCTGCCTCAGCCTCCCGAGTGCTGGGATTACAGGCATGCACCACCACGCCCGGCTGCATTAGTTCTTAGAACAAGTCTCGTGATTCCCAATTCACTGAGTACAAATTGAGACTACAGAAGCCTGGGCCTAAGGTCCCTCAGCTGAGCTGCAGCAAGAAGAGAGCTGGGACCTGGCCCCTGCCTGCTGCTGCCACTCAGAAGAATCGGTGGCTGCCCTGTGTGGGAAGCTGTTGTGGGAGCTCAGCAGGGCCAACCAGGAGCTGCAAATGCTCCACCCTTGAAGAGGTGGCCCTGGAGGAATTTGGGGGCGGAGGAGCCCAGGGGCTTGGGTGTGAGGTACCCTGCATGGGCCTGTTGGGGGCAATCTGTGCTTTCTCCACCACAGACCACAGTGTGTCAAGCGGCTATAGTCAGTGCTAATGGGAAAAAGGTTGAACTTCATTCCTATTAGCTTGAGAGCCACCTGAAGCACAGAAGCAGAAGGGGAGGGCTCAGGGCAGGGAATAGCAGACATGAGTGTGAGCATCCACACGCCAGGCTCCAGGCCCGCGGGGACTCTGGCTGAGGAGGTAGAACTCGGCCTGTCAGCCGCAGCTCGCCTGCTCAGGCCAAGCCACAACAGACACATCCTGGAGAGAGAGCTGGCCAGAGCCTCCTTTGGGGTAGCACTAGCTGGAACCGTGAGGTGGTGCCCTTTTGCCCTGGCCAGTGGCTAGGTTCTGAGCCATGGCAGGTGCCAGCATGCACATCTCTGTGCTCAGAGCACCATTTGGAGCTTTTCAGGGTCAACCAGGAGTTCACCTGATTGTGCCAGCCTCAGAAGGCTCAAGCCAGCCAAGGGTACCTGGGGCAGGACGGGAGGGAAGGTGCAGTACCTGTGCCTCGGCCTGAGGCTCCACCTCAGGACCAACTCGGCTCAACACCTGAAGGCTAGGGTGTGAATCCAGGAGGCACACAGCAGTGCTCTCTCCTTCCTGCTCCCAGAGGGAGACTTGGCAGAATTCCACAGGAAGCTGAGTGCCTATTCTTATGGCTCAGATGCGCTGCTTTGTTGGAGACAAGGATCTAAATGAGCAGCTAGCTCTGCTCCACAGTCTTTAGAAAAGTTCTGGCTTCCAGTGAATTGCAGCGGTGCGAATTTGATCCAGAATTTGATTTGGGTCTGAAACTCAGGCTAAATGGACCACAGTGATGCCTCCTGCCTGGGAGCTTGGATGGCTCCCATCTGTGTCCTGAGCTGGCTTCGTATTGGGAAATAGGGGGCTGGACAGAGCCATGCCCAAGTCCCTGCCAGCTCTGCTATTTCAGGTCTAGGTGGATTTGTGGTGAGAAGGATGCAAGGATTCTGCAGCCTGGCCTCACCCTGGGAGCAGTGTTAGAAAAAGAAGATGTGTAGGTTCAGCCCCAGACATCCGAGGCAAGGGGAGACCTCGAAAGGCACACTGGTCCTGAGTTTGGGGATTTGGCATAGCCCTGCTCAATCCTGGGCAGTGCTGACAACTGGAAATGAACCAGAGGCCTTTGGATCTGGTGTGGCTCTATTATTTCCAAAGGCGTTACTGGGTAAAATCTGGCCTCTCCCGGGGCCCATCTAGCATGTGGGATCAGGCCATGAAGCTGCTTGTGTCTGTAGCCTGAAATCATCTTCCCACTGTGTGGGGTGGGGGGAGGCTTGGTG
Source organism: Ctenomys sociabilis (assembly GCA_004027165.1). Lineage (NCBI taxonomy): Eukaryota > Metazoa > Chordata > Mammalia > Rodentia > Ctenomyidae > Ctenomys > Ctenomys sociabilis. The sequence goes on along the minus strand of PVKA01003632.1, from coordinate 20,797 downwards.
TTTTGCAAATTTGGAGCCTGTTTGCTAAAACATAGTCCTGAAGGTCTGGGGTACACACAAACCCATCCAGCTCCTGTCTTACTGGTCATGAAGCTGGGTCAGGAATGCAGCAGAGGGACCCAGCTCTCCAGGCTTGGAAACCAGGCAGCATAAGTCATGGGCCACCTCACACATTACACACTGATGCCAACATGTCCAAAGCTCACAGCTGCTTTGTGGATGGGTACAGTGCTCAGGGAAAGGGCCATATCTAAGGACCAAGGGGTTCCAGTCAAATGGGCAGGAACAGGCCTGCTCAGGCCTGCACAGAGCTGAGACCAGAGTGGGTCAATCTCACTCCAGGGCACAGAAGCAACTGAATACAACATGTGGGTGACCATGCCCTAGCATGGGGCAGGGCCTTCTCAACACCCTGGACCAGCAGCCCAAGCCAAGGTGGGGCAGGAGGAGCCATCAAGCTTGGGGATGGATGATGTCCTGGGCTCAGAGGAGGAGGGTGGCATGAGGGATGTGGCAGGATCAGAGCCACAAGGCTCTGGACCTAGACGCAGGGAGCCTGGTGTTGCCTGCTGAGTGCAGAGTGGCCTGGACTTGCATTGGGCACAGTGGAAGACGGGCAGATGAGGAGTTGGTGGATGATGTCTGCCAGTAACAGAGGGAATGCACTTACAAGAGAAGGCAGGCAGAGAGCCAGCCAGATAGTTCAGCAGACTAAAATGCTTTTTTTCGGCAGATCACAAGGCCAGGGTTCAATCCAGAGGGTGCTGTGCTGGCCCCGCCCCCAGGGCGCACTGAGATGGAGACTGAGACTGGGCATGGTGTTATATTCCTGTAATCCCAGTGTTTGGGAGGCTGAAAGCAGGAGGATCACTCAGAGCCCGATCTATGTAGAGAGACCTTGTACACCCTGTAGACCCTGTCCTAAATTCATTTAAAAAAAAAAGAGAGAGGCACAGGCAGGAAGAGCAGGGGCAGGGCAGAGTGGGGCAGTGTGGGGTAGGGCTGCACTTCCCCAGGGCACACATTGCAACTTCCTCCTGGGAGGCAGAGGCTGAAAGCTTTGGCAGAGTCCTCACGCCAAGTAGGTGACAGCAGAGAGGGGCAAGGAATCCCACATCCCAACTGACATGCTGCTGGAAGCAGAACGCAGACTGTCACCTGACGGTGTGTGGCTGAGACTGTTTGCTCCTCCTGTAGGATGCCCTGACCCTCAACTTTGCATAAGCTTGAGTGCATGGTGCTGATCAGGTATGTGCAGCATAAGAGACATGACCATCAGGTCCCTCAGACACAGTACCCAATGACCAACTCAAAGGAGAGGAGTTTTATTCCAGTTCATGGTGTTAGGACATTCAGTCTGTGGCCAGCTGGCTCCATGGCAGAGCATTATGGCAGAAGGGCCTGGTGGAGCAGAGCTGCTCTGGTTGTGGGAGTGGGAAGCAGCGGGGAGCCTGTCCAGAGGGGAAGAGGTGAACAGACAGAGGTCCCAAGGTCACCCCTCTGTGGCCCACCTGGCCAGCCAAGCTGGCAACCCAGCTAACTGCCACATCAGACACTCACAAAAGACATTAAGAATGCTCATGAATGGAAGCTCAGCTTCTTTCTTCCAGTCCTGCAGCCCGCGTCTGTGAGAATCACCCTCAGCTCTTGCATGGGCTCTGGTTCAGTGGTGGGGCAGGGCTGGCTCTTGCACTTCTACCAGGTCCTAGTGGATGCCACTGCTGTTGGCTGCTCTGGCTCATGGCACTAGTGACAGATAAAACAGGGCTGTCTTTTGGGGGTCAGAGAGGAGTAGGGAAGAAGTAAAGGCCTAATGCTTTTGGCACCAGTTATTTCAACCAGATGGTGTTAGCTGCTTAATGCAAAAGAGCTTAGTCTAATTTGACAACAGAAACTGCAGTCCAGCTAATGATGACCTTGACCCTCCACCCAATGAAGATGCAGGTCCGTAAATATGCAGTGGGTGTGTCCAGAGTAACAAGTGCAAGCTCTAGTCAATCCTTGCACTGAATGTAGGGGCGCTTCTACTGTAGAGAGTTGTGAATGGCACATAAAATTGCCTTCACACCTCCATGGCCCAGAAAGAGCCATGGTTGGCTCTTTCTTTCATTCATGCCTTGGTTTTGTGTTGATGAGGATTTGGATCTTTATAGGTATTGTTCAGAGGTCTGAATTTGAATCCTTTATGAGTCAGACGTGGACAAACCACCAAATGCTGTGCTTTAGTTTTCCCATCTGTGAAATGGGAACAACAGCACTGTGGAGTAATGAAATCAGCTGTGTATAAAGTGCCAGAGCAGACAGTACCTGGTACTCACGATATGCTGTTCATTTTATTATCACTCCTCCTAAGAAAGAGGGAGAGTGTCTACTACAGAGGCCACGTCTCAAGAGCAGGGAGGGCCTGAGAGGCTGCCCAGTGGCTCCAAGGAGTGACTCCTGCAGGACCAGGTCCTGGGTGACTGCTGTCAGGTTTGCTCCTGTGGGTGTGGATTAAGATGTGTGAGTTTCAGAGCATGGATCCTGGAAACTGGAAGCCTTGGTGAGTAGCCCTGGGAAGGGGAGGCACCTGGAGGAGCCGGCCCGCATAGCGCAGGACTTTGTGTGCCGCCCCAGCCTGCCTTTGCTGCAGTGTGGTTGTCTGGGCATTGGCTGCTGGCACCACGTCTCCACAGCTCTCTGCGGCCTGCCACAGGGAGGCTGCAGGTGTCAGAGGCTTTGCCCTCCAGTGCTTTCCCTCCCAGGCCTCCCCTCCTCTGGGAAGCCCGCTGGGATTCCTGCAGCCCAATGATTGCTTCCAGCAGGAAACCCAGCTGTCCCAAGCCCCACCTGCACCAGGAGCACTTCAGATGGGGTCTCACTTATTCCTCCACCAAATTCCTTCTACAAATGAAGAAATGGAAGCTCAGAGTACCTCCTCCTTCTGTAGAGGAGTTAGATGGACGTGGAGGGACCCTATCCTGAGGGCTTAAGCCTCCCTGAGCTTCATGTCTTTGACAACAACACAAAGACCCCTGCCCTTCCCAGTCACAAGAGGACTGGCAAATGCTGTGTCTCTACAGGGCAAGAACTGTGTCGCACACAGCAGGCACTAAATGACACCCTGGCTACACTTGCCACTGGGCTCACTCTGGAGACTATGGGCAGGCAGGAGCGCAGCACCAAGAAGGGGAGCTGTTCCCCGCAGGACCTGTGCCCACCTTTCCAAGGATCCTGTCCGTGCAGTGGGGACAAGGTCAGTGTCCAGGGATGAGAGCGTGGTGTCCACTGAGTGCACAGTGCTAGAGCTGGAGGCCAGCGCCATGCACGTGCTCAATAAATGTGGGACAAACAAGGGGAGGAGCTGGAAGGACCACAGAGGGAGGTTTTATTATTCTTTGGACTTTCTCCCTGACACTCTGCTTCCTGTGTCTCCCACAGGAAGGCCATGAAGGGTCCCTCAGCTCCTTTTCCCTTGCCAATATACCAGTGCCTCCCTGAGGAGATGATGTGTGGCTGGGAGAGTGGGCAGCAGTCTCAAGGCCTGCTAGCCCCCGCAGGCTACTGTTCTGAACAAGCCTGACAAATGGCCAGGTGCCCAGGGTGGAAGCCATAAGGGTCCTGTCAGGTTTCTCCTCACCCCTTCAGCTTGGCATGCCTGTCCAATGTGTTCCCCAATGCAGGGCGCTGCAGCAAATGGCGCTGTCAGTGGGCACTGCAGGGCTGGTGATGTGCTCAGTGCTATCCTGAGGGCAAGGACGGAAGCCAGGCACCTCTGCCTCAGTTGTGCCTGTTCTATATGCCGGCACCTAAGGGACTCAGTGTGCAGCAGGCTGGATGGCACACAGCTCCTGAGAGGGTCCACTTGGTGCAGACTTTTGCCAAGGTGATGTGCTGCATACCGCAGCTTAGGAGGCTGAGTCAGGAACATCGCAAGTTCAAGTGTAGCTTGGGCAAGTTGGTGAAAGTCCATCTCAAAATAAAGTATAAAGGACTGAGAGTGCAGCTCAATGGTGGAGAGCCAGCCTTATATGTACAGGGCCCTAGGTTCCACCTCCAGGATTGAAAACCTTTTCCCCCTAGATTATGAAAAAATTTATTATCAGTAAAACAAACATTATATTTTAGAGGTGACTGCTAATCCCATGAGATTTATTGTGAGCTAGCAGTTTAGCATGTGACTTCCAAGACATGTCTAAACAGTGGTTGGCTTCTCTAGATGCCTGGCAGACCACTGAAAAGTGTCCTGGAGACTACCCCGCCTAGGTGGGGATGGCGGCCACTGCATCTCCCAGACAGCTACTGGTGGGCTGGCTCTGGCCCTGCCCAACCTGCTTGCTCTGGGCCCTTTCAGGGAGCATGTCCCCCTCTGCCCCCCAGCAGATGCCATTCTGATGGACAGTGGGCATCCTCCAGCCTCCCACGAGGCCCCTCCCACTCGCCTGTTCACAAAGCTTCCAACCACTCTTCCACTCCAGGACCTTTTCCACTCAAAAACCTTTACCCCAATAAACATCTAAAAGTGAGTTGAAGATAAATGTAGCACTGAGTATTTTCTTCTGGCAGCCTCAAGGGTTATTTGGCTCCTGCTCTGCTCTCAAGCCGCGGAGACTAAGCCAGACAATGATTTGGAGTTGGATGCCTGTGGAGGAGCCACAGAGTGGCCCATAAATAATGTAGGAACCATGGCCAAAACTACGGACCTGAATTCAGAGAAATGTGGAAGGCTCAGATTTTTCTGGTGATATTGTGTTTATAGGACAAGTTTCATTCAAAAATATTTTGTTCCTAAAACTAGTTTCAAAAATAAGTCAGGTGCAGAAATAAATAAATAAATATTTAAAGATAGGGAAGGCAGTCATATGTGTAGTCTCAGCCACTCAGGAGGCTGAGGGAGCAGGGTGACAAGTTTGAGTCCTGCCGGGCAATGCATGAGGCCCTGTCTCAGAATAAAACAGGAGCAGCTCAGGTGTGCCCCAGGGGCTGATGGGTGAGGACTTGGTTGCCAGAACTGGCAAGAAAAACAAAGAAAAGTCAGATGCTGCTTGCAGCCTCGATAAACCATGAGGACAAGACCTGCTCCCTGGCTGTATGGAACAGCAGGAAGCAAGGTGGAGCTCAGGGCAAGCTGGTGGTGTGGGCAGTACCTACAGTGATCCTAAAAGGAATAGACCTGCTCTGTCAGCTGCAGGAGGCCAGCTATGCTAGCAAGCAGGAGCAAGGGCAGGAAATCCCACAGGAGCCAGCTCCAACTATAGTTGGGTCCCAGAGGATGAAGCACCCTGAGACTGGGCTCCCTGGCTGGGAAGCTCTGAGCCTAGGGCAGGGATGGGGTTGTAAAGCCAGGGCTGCAGGCCAGGCCAGGCCAGATTAGAGAGTCCACAGCAGTCCAGAAGCAGGGTGAGAGAGGAGGCTGAGCTAGGACTCAGGCACTTCCTGCAACAGGACCCAGAGCTCCTCAGGGGTCCTAAAGCCCAGTTGTACCAGAACACAGTGTGCAAGGACAGAAAACTGCCCCCTAGGGGGAAGACATAGGCAGCAGAAGCACATCTGGAAATGACAGAGAAGACAGGATGGTCAGCAATGGCAGGAAAGGCATGCGAAGAAGGATCCCAGGATCTGAGGAAATGGAGTGGAAAGGAGGAAGGCAGGCACCAGGGAGCCCATGGGACTGGGAAGCGCAGCATCTGAAGTGAGAAGGGCATGGCTGGGGTGGACAAGGAGCACCCTTGGGGTGCTAGAAGAGCCCCAGTGCACAGAAGCATCCCAGTCCAAGCCAAGGAGGAAAAGACCGTAAACCCTGAGCTGAGCGTCAGCCAGGGTGCTGGGCATGTGAAACTGGTGTTCAGGGCACAGATCCAGTGTGGAGGGGCCAGGAACAAGGAGCAGATGCTGGAGAAGTGGCCCTGTCTGGGATTGTGTTGTGTAGGAGTGACACAAGGAGAGCCACTCAGGCATGAGCTCTACTTGAGATGCATAGATTGTCTGAATGGATGAATGAGTCAGACTCAACTGCACGTTGCCTTCAAGAAATTCATGTTCTGTACAACACGGGCAGGCATGGACAGTGATGTGCCCCAAGCATGAAGCACAAAGCCTGGGGTGGCTGCTTCAGTGTGTGCCCCAGGAGGTCAGCGGGCACTGTCCAGGAAGCAGAGACTCACTTCAAGATGGAAGAAGGGCTGACCCATCAGGAAGATGAGACGCCCGTATTGTTTATGTCACTTGCGACAGCTTCACATGCACAATACAGATCTGCGAAGCTAAAAGGGAAATTATAACCTGAGGTTTCAGTGTCCTCTACCGTAGCAGATAGAACCAGCTTCCAGAGAGTTGAAGGTGCAGAGCTTCAAACAACGCTGGCCGCTGGCTTGCCTTTCTTGATGGTTACAGCTAAAACACTATAACCATCAATAGCAGAAGCACACAATTTCCAGTGCACCCAGACCTCCAATGAGAAGACCATGGACACTTCTCAGTGTTCTCAGACACACAGAGAGTCAGACAGGAAATAGATAGCACAAGGGACCTGAAACGCGCACAGGCATTCCGAAATCTGCTGTGGTCTACTTTTAAACAACAAATGATTCAAAGAAACCATGAGGAAAGTCACATGCTTAGACTTCAGGAACAGGATGGTACCTCAAGCCTGCATGGTGTGGTGAAACACTGGTGGAGAGAACGGTCACATCCACCCTCCCAGGACAGCCCAGACCCCAGACCCCTTATGGTATCGAGCACTTGGGATAGGCAGCACCTTGCCCAGAGTGGAGATTTGAGCCTGACTCTCCAGCCTGGCTTTTGCCTTCTTTCCAACATCCTTTAATTCTTTCCTCACAGTGTCCACAGGACTGACCACACTGCACCAAAGCCCCCAGGGCCTGATGGGGGCAGTCCTGATCTTTTGGACACCTTCTCCAGGGCTAACTGCTTCCATGGAGACCACAGAGAAAAGTCTAGAACTGCAAACTTCATCTGGAGTTAACCAGCCTGGGTCTGGCCTTGATGTGTCCATGGAGGATGCTGTGGTCTGTGACCTATGCCCAGAGGTGCTGGGCACTGTGGCTCAGACGCTGAGGGTAGCAGCTCTCAGGTTAGCTTTCCTGCTCTGGCCATGTGCTGAGTGCATTCATGGAAATGGGGGCTCTGAAGGTATGTGTTATACCCTGACAAATTGACTCCATTTTGTTGCCCTTCTAACCTTGCCTTGTTCCTGTTTTGTATGTGCCTACCCCTCCCAACTCCCTCACCCCTGTACCTAAGCCTTATCTTGATAGGCATCTGCACCCCTTCCCTATTTTTTGAGTATCTTGACAAACTCTGTGTACTTGCGACCCCACACCCCACCCAATGCTGAATTAATGACCCTGCCACTTTACAGGAATCTCCCCACCCCTCCCCTGCTTTTGCAGTTTTTAAGTTTAAATAGTGATCTCTATAAATGCTTGGGGCACTTCTCTGTGCTGGACATGAGAGTTCACTGCTGGGTACCAGCTTAAATAAAGCGCTTCTTTTCTTTTTGGATTTGCCTCGTTGTCATTTGATTTTTGAGTTACAACATTTGGGGGCTCATCCGGGATCCCTTTTTGGCCTCTCCCTTTTTTGGCTCAACAAAAGGTAAACTAAATTCTTAAAACTTAAGACAATACACTTATTTGGATTGACTAACTTGCAAAAATTTAAAGTACTTTGCTTTGACTTTGTCTTTTGTCTTTGGACTTGGCTGCCTGGCATTTGGTGCACATTTGGGTCCCAACCCGCTTGGGTTGTGGACAGTGGAGTGGGATGCCCTCCATTTTCTTGGCAGTCTATTCTTTTGTAATCTGTTTGGATATGTTTGGTGACCCAGTTGGGTACCTTTGTAGTCATCAGGCTTTGGTTGAATAGACTTCGGTTTTTCTTGCCCTTGTCTCCTTTGTGCATGTGTGTCTTTGATTTTGCAGGTAAAATGCTTCCTGTCCTTTTCCTAAGAAAAACACAGGTACCTGAACTTAAGTTCTTCACAGCTGCCATTTGTCTCAAAAGTGTTGATTGTTGGTAATGTCTATGTCTACATGGGTCAAACATCTTCTGTGTCACTAACACCCCTAACCTTGGTCCTTAACCATTTTTATCTCAACAAAGGAGCCAAAAGGAATTGGAAAACCTGTCTTTCCTGGCAAATTGCAGGCTTTTTGTGATCTTGAATGGCCCTTTTTTAATGTCTCTTGGCCTGAGGACAATCATTTTTGACCTGCCTGTCCATCCAGATCAAATCATCTTCATAGAAGTCTGAATTGACCTCATGCAGGACCCACCATCCTGGACTTAAGAGATTTATCAAGGCCAAGGACCACTGTCACCTAGCAGCCCCCTCCCCCTCTCTTGGCTGCTACTGACCCCCTTTCCCCAGACTCATCTTCAAAAATCTGGGACACTCTGAGCAGGTCTTACATCCAGGCCTGGATTGATTTGTCTGTGACCCCCTAAAATAGCTCAAGGTTTGCTGTCCTGGATACCATTCCCGGATGACCAGCTGATTCTGCATAGTAGCACTGACAGTTCCAACTGATAAGAAGTGGCTGTTACCCCCGACCATCACCCTTAGAACCTGCTTGTTCCACCTGCTATCTGGTACACAGATAAATTCCTTCTGCAGTTGTTGAACTGTTGGTCAAAATATGTTGGTAAATCTAAGCTAAAACATAAAAATGTTATAAGGTTGTGATATTACTTTAATGGCACATTTATGCCTGTTTTGCATTTATATGTGTCACATTTGAACTGGTTGCTAAATGTACTGGTAATCCTTCTTTGACTTTAGACAATAGCGTTAAAAATAATGCTTGCAAGCTTTCTAGTGGGTTTTATGTAAAATTCTGTAAAATGGGACTTTTAGCCAGCTTAGACTTAAAAAAATACATGCCTGTGTATGAAACACAGGTTGCCAGTTAAATGACATTAAGTCAGCAACCGTTCTTAAAGACTTGGAGGACAGGTTTCACTGGGATAGACTGGTTCTGAGCCCCCTCTACATGCTAGAGGGCATGTCAGGCCTGCTCTGTTTCAGTTCCCTTCTTTTGGTTTTATTCCTAATTTTCCATCTCTTTGTACTTTCCTTTTTAGAGGCATGTAAAATTCAGAAAACTCTGACTGTTCCAACTAAGTGAAGCCCTTAAAAAATGACCATTTGTTAATGCCAAAGACAGGGAAGTCATTAAAAAAAAAAGACACATACCCTGTCTCTAAGTCAGAGACAATGAGGACTATGCCCGTCCAGGAGGATGCATATAACAGCCATGTCCCAGCTTAGTGTTCTGGGTAGGTCTCCTTCAGGAGGCTAAACCTGAGACAGTGGAGAGAACCGACTTCTGTGTGGCCCCAGAAGGAGCTATCTCCAAAAGCAGCACACTTACGGGACCAAAACACATTTAGTGTGAGAAAAAAATTCAACCTTTTCTCCTAAGTGTAGTTATCATTTAGATGGGTAAGATATGAGTGTTAGATTTTATAAGGCCTTTACTGTAAAGTGCTTGTGTAATCTTGTTCAGGCTTTTTAACTATCCCTTATAGAATTTGGACAAACAGTGGTTACTCTGCCAGCTAGTACATGCTTTTAGAGCAGGTACCACTCTTTAAAGCAGAGGACAGGGTTTCCCCAGCTGTTTGGTGAACCCCCATTAAAGCTATGGCTGATGGAATGCTGACCAGAGTATTGCTGGAGTCCTTTCTGCAGACATTTCTGGTTGTGTGGGTCAAAAGAAATCAAGAATACCTGAGGGGTTATGGCCATAACCGAAGGTTTCTTGGTGGAAACTGGCTCCTGACCACTGAAAGATCTCCACTTACCAGAGGTAGTAAAAGGGACATAAACCATCATAGGGATCTGGTCTGGCCCAACAGGGGTCTCTTGGAAGGGGTAGAGGGGAACAGGGGGCTCTGGAAGGGAAACAGTGGTAGAGTTGGGAGAAGGGGAATGCAGCCAGCTGCGAGTTCGCTGAGGGCTCGGTGGAGGGGAGGAAGGACAAGGGGGAGAAGGAGCTTGTAGGGGAGAAGGGCAATAGGGAGGTGGCAGAAACTTTTTCCTGAGGGGTATCAAGAATAGGTGGATTTGTCTTACGTGGGGGAGGATTTTTAACAGCTGCTAATACTATGAACATGCTTTTTCATCCATGAAGGGGGATCATAGATTAAATCAATCCAGACCTGAGTGTAGGTATATTGATCCAGGTGGCTCGGAGGTCTGGAGATAACCTGTTGGAGGACTGAGCCAAGGAGAGATTAAAAGACCCTTCAGGTGGCCAGGCACCATTGGAGATGGTGGGCCATTCGAGTTCACAAAGCGTCCGAAGTTTTCCAGGATAGACGGGGTCACCATATCCTTTTGCTTGTTTCTTTAATAGAGAAAAATGGTCAAGGACGAGGGACAGAGGTGTTAGTGGTCTGGAGGAACTCTGGCCCATGATGGACTGAAAGGGTGAAAATGAAAAAAGGGCAAACAGTACTAGAAAGGTAACAAAGAGATAGACAAAGAAAAAGTGGTGACACGGCAGCTGCTCAAGAGTTGGGAACTCTGTCAGACCAAAAGGTCGCATTAAAGAAACCACACTTAAAGAGATGAAAAAGGTCATGGAAACCTTTACACACGACTGAAGTCCCAAATCTCTAAAAGTGACAAAATCCTAACTAACTTGGAGGGCATCCCACTTCAAGGACACAGAGACGGAAGTCTCCGCATCTTAACCGGCAAAGAACAAATCTATCTAACAATTTAGTGGCTGGTTTGGTACTCACCACTTGCGTCAAGAAGAAAATGAGGCTGTATGTTGTAAAAGACCAAGAGACTTCTTGGGGTTGAGAGTCCTAGGGCTCCAAAGCAGCACTTTGGCCCGAAGACTCAACAAGAGAAGAAAGGAACCAAGAAAAGAGCAAACAAAAGTGAAACTAAAACAACTAACAAAGAGGCATGCTTATGACGTGCTGAACAAAGGTACTTACCGCGTCAGATGAGAAGACAGAGAAAAATGAGGCCTTAAGGGATCCCAGACGAGACCCCAAATGTTGTAACTCAAAAATCAAATGACAATGAGGTAAATCCAAAAAGAAAAGAAGCACTTTATTTAAGCTGGTACCCAGCGGTGAACTCTCGTGTCCAGCACAGAGAGGTGCCCCAAGCATTTACAGAGATCACTATTTAAGCTTAAAAACAGCAAAAGCAGGGGAGGGGTGGGGAGATTCCTGTAAAGTGGCAGGGTCATTAGTTCAGCATTGGGTGGGGTGTGGGGTCGCAAGTACACAGAGTTTGTCAAGATACTCAAAAATAGGGAAGGGGTGCAGATGCCTGTCAAGATAAGGCTTAGGTACAGGGGTGAGGGAGTTGGGAGGGGTAGGCTCATGCAAAATAGGAACAAGGCAAGGTTAGAAGGGCAACAAAATGGAGTCAGTTTTGTCAGGGTATAACAGTGTGGTTCCCCCAAGGAGCTCCTGATTTTGTGGGATCAGGAAGGGCCTAGAGAGTTCTGCCGCAGAACACTCTGTGCCGTGAGAAAGACACCCAGGAGCTTGAGAAGAGCTGGTGGTCAGGCAAGGCTCCCTGGAAGAAGTGATGTCTGAGCTGGGTTCTGAAGATAGAACGGGAGTTGGCTAGGCCTAGGTGGGAAGCCGAGGGAACAGCTCCACTGGGAGGGGCTGGGCGTGCCTGTTTATTGTTCTTCACATTGGTGAGGGTGCGTCTGCCCAGCATACTGGGTGACTGTGAGCCCTCCCATGGTGGCTGCTTCCTTCTAGTGCCCTGTTGACCCATCTCCCATGTGGCCGCTTCCCAAAGGGCTCTCTGAACCAGCCCTTGCTGCCATTCTTCACTGGCATCTGCTACTTGCACAGAGGGGCTGCTGAGGCCCTGGCACCAGCACAGTGGGCACAGCTCAGCTGTCCACCACCACTGCTCACCTGCCCACATCCACACCCACACTGCCTCCTTCCTCCCTCGGCTCCCACACGGCCCATTTCACCAGCACCTTTCCAGATGCTGCCCTTGTGAGTCAGCAAAGCCTCCCCACTCTGTGTCTCCGGGAACTTGGCATGTGCCACCCACTGCCACCCCTGTCTGGCCCACCCACGAGTCTCAGGTCTGGGCCTGTTAGAGCTTTCCTTAATGTGGTCTGCTTGGATCCTTCAGCGTTTACAAAACTCTTCTCCAAAGACACCCTGCTTCCCTTTATAGCACTTACCACGCTTTGCAAATCGGGCATCTATACCTTCTGTGTCTGCACTGCATTCTCAGCTCTGGGAAGGGCTGCATCGCGTTCCCTGGTCTGTGAGATCGAAGTGGGTGGGATGCGTTAGAGCTTGTTTATCACCCTCAGATATTCCGCAGAAATTCTCTCTCTGACTGCTACATGATACAGTGCGGGTCTGCACTGCTGGGGAGGGGTCCCTGTGCCCCACCCACACAGTTATTGAGCCAAGGTCCTTCACATGCTGAGTGCCTCAGGGCACCGTGCTTCTGTTGCTGTGCCTTGATTATTAACATGTGCTTGGTTGTTTCTAGAATCTCTGCCCACGTGTCTGTGAACATTTTCTGTTTTTCCACTGCGCCCTGCCGTGTTCACCAGAGTCCTTCCCAGCTCTCGTCAGAGGACTCTGATGTTTGGGCCATTCCCAGGTCTCGATGACCGCTCTGCCTTCACAGCACATCATGTCTTGTTGCATTCCCTCAAAGCCACACATGGAGCGTCTGGTGACAGGGCAGGGGCAGCCTGCCTTCCTCCAAAGGATGTGGGCTCCGCATCTCTGTCCTGGGACCACTTCTTTCTCCCTCCCTGCCATCTGATGAGCCCCCTCCATGGAGAGAGGCTGTGCCTGGTCGCTTTGGGCTGGACAACGCTGTGCTGCCTTTCTGGAGTCCTGCTTGTGTGGGGGTGGAGCCCAAGCTGAGGGGACCTCCGCAGCCTGCCAGCGAGCTCTGTCCTGAGTGAGAGCTTGGGGCTATGACCCTTGGAGGGCGGCCAGCCCCCACAACTGCAGCTCCACAGCCACGGATTCAACCAGCTACCAACAGGGTTTATTTAAAAAAATTTCACCTTTCACAATATACAGACCTATTTGCCATTATTAGTCTCTAGACAATCAGATTACTGCTCCCCAGAGAGCCATTTAACAGTGTATACATTGCCCTGGGTTTGGTATAGTGGGGAGTTTTATAGGTAGATAGGAAGACACTACTATGGTATAGAAGAGACTTCAGTGCCCGCTGTGGGGTGGCCTTGGGAGCGAATCCTCCATGGATACCAGGGGACATTTCTCCAGTCACACAGTTGCTTCCTCCTTGTCTTCCACATTGGCATGCCTGGCTTTCTTCTCCAGCATGAGTTGAGCTGCCTGAGGAGGGTCAGAGTGAGCAGAGCCCCCTTTCCCGGGGGAAGGGTCTGGAAGCTTCTGAAGGGCAAGACGACTTTTCTTCCTGCTACTGGAGCTCTGCAGGGACCTCTCTGGGGCCTTCACTCTGTGAGATCTGTCAGGTTCCTGCACAAGACACCCACATGGAGCATTCGCTCCAATGCTCCTCCACACACAGCCCCAGCCATGGTCAGATTGCCTGGAGTCGGCCTCACGGGCAGTGCCCCAGAGGCTCCTGCCCCAAGTCGGCTGCCGGACTCCACTGCATCTCTGCAGAAAGGCTGCCTAGCTATGGTGAGAGCACGCTTTCTCCTATGCCCTCAGCTCTACTGGGAGACTAAACATCTCTATTAATTTTTATGTTTTCCAGCTATTTTAGTGTAATGATGAGGATGGAAACTTTGGTGCTCTTGAAGTGAACATGTGTTTGAGCTGGAACTGGACAGGTGGCTTTGCACTAACTTCCTGGAGCAGCTCACCTGGAGCCCAGGCGGGACACATGTGGGCCAGGGGCACACACTTGTGTGGGGCTTGGAGTTGGATCCCCAGTGCTGCAAAGCACAATGAAAATTAAAAATGAACAGCCCCCCAGAAGCCTCCTGTGGTTAGGCCAGGCTGGCTCATAACTGGGTCACCTGTTCCCAGCTGAGCTATTCCACATGTCTCATGCTGTCCCCTCTGAGGGGAGAGACTGATGTGTGGTGTGTATACCAGTGGCAGGGACCCTGGCTGTCTCAGAACTCTGCCTTCTGATGCAGATGTGGTAAAGGACCAGGGCACGAACCAGGCTAGAAGGTAGAGGAGTGTGCCCAACAGTGGAGACAGCCATGCAAAGGGTGGGTGGGTGTGGGACAGACCAATGCTCAGTGCAGCCAGTTGTGTACTTTCAACTCCAGTATTTTCTGGATGTCAGTTATATCTCAAGAAGGCTGTAAGAAAAGGATCCAGACAGTGATGTCCTTTACTTTGAGGTCATGCTCTGAAACAAGAAATTTCTTCAGGTGGTCATTTGGAGGAAAGAGTGAAGCCAGAAAAGTGTGAAAAGCCCCATTCACCTTTCCTGGGCCAGACCACCTGGATACTTAGCCTTGAGCATCCTGAGGGGGTTGGGCAGGGACTGGATTGCCAGGGCTGGGTTCCAGTGAGCACTCTCCTCTGGCCTGTGCCTGTGCCCATGCTGGTTGGGTTGATAAATCTGGCTGCTTCCATCCAGAATCGCAGCCACCTGGGTGCTAATGAACTGTCACTGTCAGAGACAAGGCCATCTCCCAGAACCACAGTGTCTCAAGCGCATCTTGTGAAACAATCCTTTTCCTTATGTTTTACCCCAAACAAAAGAGGTAAAAACTAACACCTCCCAAACTCTTCACCTTCCTTTTTTAATCTCCAGAAAGGGTTTTGGAGTAATTATAGTTGTTTCTTTTCCATAATTATATAAATGTCATCATGTGCCGGGACTGTCATTTTGCTGGACATTTTTATCGAAGATGTTTACATTTCTGCAACACATTCGGAATAAACGAAGAAGCTGTTCCGCAGGGAAGTGGCATTGACGGTTGCTGTGGGAACCGTGTGAAGTCACAGAAAGTAGATTATCTCATAATGCATTTGCTCCTGTCAGGAACAGGCAGCCTGACGAGAGAGCAAACTACCAATTAATGCCTGACAATTTGGGGCCAGAGAACAGGAAAAAATAGGAGGAGCGCTGCCTCTGAAAGGTCATGTGTGAGTGGATTTGTTGGTTATGTGCTCTCCCCAAACCAATTATTCTGCTTGTGTTCTTCCCATAGACATCTACCTTAGCTAGACTTCTACAGGAGGAAAATCCAGAACAGCAGAACTTAGCATTTGGGGCTATGGTCAGAATTAGCCAACTTAAAAAATGCTTTTGCTCAAGGGGATTTAAATAAGTGATGATCTTTCTCCGACAGTCTTGGCCAGGCAGGCTGCCAGGGGAGGAAGAAGAAGGCCTAGAATGAGCCATGGGGGTGGCTGCTGCCCTGCTTTGGGTTGGGCTTCTGGCTGCACACAGCTTAGCCCCTCCAGGAGTCCACTTTCCTCAGTCAAATGCAACTGACAGCACTGTGCAGGCTGTGGGTGCAGAAGTCAGAAATTTCACCAGAACTCATCTTGCAGAGGGAACAGGGCATGGGTAGATAGGATGCACACCCAGAGTTCAAGTTGGCTATCATCAAAGTCACCTAGAAAGCTTCATCATGCTGGAGATTTGTGGCCCCATCCTGGCCCCACGACCCCCTTGATTGGGTCCGCACCTCATTCTTGCTGGTCCGCACCAGCTCCTGGCACCTCTAAGCCCCACTCTGCTCAAAGGAAGGCATTTTTCTGTGTCCCATTTTCTGAATTTCACAACCCTAATAGACTAGTGCTGGTGCTGGGGGAATTCCCCAAACATCCGAGGTGACCCATGGATGGAGTAAAAAATCAAGTGTGAGTAGGTATGGCTCTTTGGGGTCCCTCCACACACCCCATTCCACAGGTCCAGACATCCACAGCTTTGCAGAACATGGGTGGTTTCTCATGGCAGAAGCGAGGCTACCAGCCCTGCTCCGAAGCTGTCTCCCTGCCCCTGCTATCACCTGCCCTGCTTCCTGTTTGGGCTCACTCCTGTCCTGTCTCCTCTTCCAAGGGCAGATGGAAGCCAGGCTGGGAGGTTCCATCTTCCCATGCTTCCCCTAGTTACTAGAAGCCAGAGAGCTGAGGAGGCATTGTCCTGGTTTAGCAAGGAGCTCAGGTGGGGTGGCTCTGATTCAAGGCCCTTGCTTTACTGTGGGGTAAGTACTTGGCTGTGGCTGACTCCAGTGGGCCAGAGGAGAGGATAGGGTCACAGTCCCTGCAGAAACAAGGCCACCTAGCCACACTCTGGGCTTGGCTTCTGGTCAGAGGAATAGGGCAGGGCCTCCTCCTGGCATGTGGCCCAGCTTGATCACCAGCATAGGAGACACTGTGGCCTCAGTAGGACAAGCTGGGTGCTTTGGCTATGGCTGCTGGGTACTGAGGGCTCCTGGCACTGTCCGGGCTCCACATGATGGTTGCTGTGATCCTCAGGGAGGAGGCAAGGTCATGGCGAGGCAAAGTGAGGCACTGTTATGCATGTGCAAAGGATGCAGGGAAAATTCCATGGTGGTCTGGGCACCATGCCAGGCACTGATGGTGCAGCTGTGGCAGAATGAGGCCCTTGTGTTCCCATGGGGAAGAGCGGCCATGGACAGAGCCATCCCGGCCTGCGCAGTGTTGCTGTGTTGAGGAGGGCATAGGCCAGCTAGCACAGCAGGTCTATAGGAAGAGAAGTGAGAGAAGTGCCTTGAGATCCTGTGCTCAGGAAGTATACCCCATAGGGATGACGCCAAGCAGTGACCAAGAGAAGGTGAACAAGCGAGAAATGGGGTTTCTGCAGGCAGAGAGGCTCAGGCAGAGCACTTAGTTCCTGTGGGGGGAGCACGTGGATTGGTCCACAGTGCACACTGGAGGCCAGAGTTCAACTGACCGAAGATCAAAGGTGAAGTTCAGGCTGCCTGGTGCCCAAGGCTGCACACTGGGATGATGCTCTCAATTGCTAGAATGAGAGTTTTCCATTGGACTGAAGACCTAAGACTTGAATAGGTGCTTTGGCAAGAGTTCAGGGATCTTGGGAAAACATCTCCCTTCTAAACAGGGTGGGTTTCTCCAGCTGAGAGTGGGGATCAAAGTGAGGAGAAGGAGCAGTGCGGGTGGGGCTTACACCATGCACTCCAGGAAGGCCTGGCCTCTGGCTTGGTGTGTGCTCAGCTCTAGGCCTTCTGGTGCCAGTGCACAATGTGGCCTCCTTGCATAGCAGACAGCCAGGCTGCACAGAAGGGAGCTGAGGTTTTGGTGGCTATTGCAATGGGTTTCCTTCCACTTTTGCACTTTCCTCCAGTTCGTGTCCACCCCAGCCCTGCTTTCTGCTGTGAGGCGAATGAGGCCTGTGCTGAGGTGGGAAGCCATGCCTGCTGGACTAGAGGTGCAGGAGAAGACCTCGACCCCCTGACTTCTGAGGATGGGTGGGGAGCAACATTTCCTTGTTGTTCTTGTGCCCTTGAAGAGTAGTAGCACAGCTAAGTGGGAGAATCAGGACATGGGCTCAGCTGGTTCCTGGAGCCCCAACAGATACCTTGACCTGCTTGTCCCTCTTCCATCAGGGTTTCCTCTATAGCAAGTGAGGCTGGACATGTGCACTGCACTGTGAACCCACTCTCTGCCCACATTTGCTCAAAGTGAAAACCATGGAGCCTCAGAAATGCATGCCAGGGCGGCAGGTGAGCCATCCAGGGAGGAGTGCTCTTTCTCCTCCAGCTGTCAATCTGCATTTCCCCATTCACTGTAGCCTGAACATTCATCCGTGTTTCAGTTGTTTATGGTTGTGGTTTTTTTTAAAAAGATACTGTAGGCTAATTCAGGGTAAACTCCAAAGATGCACTAACTCTCCACAGAATTGCGGTCAGGCTTCCTGAGCCCCCGGCCTTTGCGAATGCTGAGTTCTCGGGTTCCTTGACAAGGGGTGATGAGTCTGGGTAGGGTAGTGAGGGTGGGGACTGCAGAGGCAGAGGCAGGGTGAGGACAAGCCAGTGGCCACCGTGAGGACGGGTGGGTGGTGTGGAGGGCTGTGACTCCTGCTGTCTGTTCCCATCCTTTATGCAGAGCCTGTGCCCCCTCAGTGCTCACTCTCTTGCACTGGGAGCTGGGATGCTGGGCACAGAGAGGTATGGGATAGCACTGAAGGGGCTACACGCTGGGACATGGGCCACCTGGGGGCTGCGCTGTGGTGTCTCTGCTGTGCATCTTCTCCCCCATAGACCACGAAGGCTGCGAGTTCTGGCGGCGTGCCTCTCATCTCCTGGCACTGCACACACAAACGCAAAGCCCAGGTCCCTGGCGCCCACCTGGTGGGTTTGGTGGCCTTCTGGCCCGCTGTGTACATGAACGCACTCAGACGCTAAGAGCATGTGGCCAGGGAGACCCGGGTCTCCATATATGGACTCCTGCATTTGTTTATTTGCCAAGATGTGTCTCATTCCAAGGTGCTTACCGCACTCCACAGACATTGAATGACTGTTCATCCTCTCCATGTCTATGAAGCAGAGGAGGAAGCCTGCTACTGTACAACCCTGAAGCCTAAGTCTGAAAATAGACTTCAGGGGAAGAGGGATAATCAAGAGGAATGAAAAGAGAAAAAACCAAGAAGCAGGGGAAAAGGAAAGATGAAAAGATGAGCCAGAGAAGCTCTTGGCTGGCAGGGGGCCTCTGGGAAGCACACTGTGGCTGGGGCCCGGGCCAGCGGCCAGTGTTCCAAGTGGTGGCCGGCACCTCCAGGGCTGCCACTGCCTGCTTTGCTGGTGGCAGCCTGAGTGCAGCGTGTTCTGCTGGAGGCCTGAATCTCAGCAGCTGTGCATGGGCGCTGCAGACGCACATGCTGCAGATGGGCTGTGAGGGTCACAGAGCAGGCTGCAGGAAGGCTCCACTGGCACCCCAGCTCTGCCACCACCCATAATCATTGACAAACTCTCTCTTGGTCACTGGTAGTAATCCTGCCCAAGCCAGGTCTGTGTCAGAAGGTAATAGATCAGAAATGCTGCTCTCCGTGCCCTGGCTGCGCTCTGTATGCGGATGATGCCTGCTGTCTGTGGATGATGCCTGCTGTCTGTCTCTCCTGCCTGTTACATGGATTCTTCTCAGCTTGGACCTCACTGTGCACAGGTTTGACTCGTGTAGGTCACATTGTTCTGGTCCTGAGCCCGGGTCTCTGGTGGCTGCTGCATGCTGCTACGAGTCTCCCAGAAGCCAGCTGGTACAAGAACGAGTCCATACCAGTGTGCTAGTGATGAGAGGGGCAATCCAGGGTCCTTGTCACTCAGCCAACAGCTGTCTTACTTGGCCTGTCCTCAGACCTCTGCCAGAGCCCATGGACATAGGGCAAGGCCAGCAGAAGCTGGTGTGCATGGCAGAGATCTGTAGGACAGAGTGTCTCTCCTAGAAATTCATGAGCAGTAAAACAAAAAGCTGCTGCTTTTAACCATGGAATTTAGGGGGCTGTTTGTTGGGAGGTGGCAGTGGCTCAGGTCCTCTCTCCTCCTTTACTTTTTCACCAGAAGGCCTGCTCCTTAGAGCGATTCATCCAATCTACACAGTACTTATCTTGGTATCACTTTCAACAAGGTCAGTGAGGGTAGCTAGTGGTGAGTGAAAGCACTGGCAGGGAAGCTCCTCTGGTCAGGTGCACACAGCAGGTAGACTGAGAACCTTCAGGGCAGAAACTGTGAAGACCACCAGGCTGAGGAATGTGAGCACAGGCACTTGGAGAGGCAGGCGCCACCTCTGGCTTGGGTGGCTGCAATGGAGGTATCACAGGACACCTCAAACAAGGAAGCTCCTCTGGCTGTGTAGGGTGGACACCATCTGGTTGGAATGTGCGCCCACATACCACTATGCTAAAGCAGAACTCCCAGTGTGGCAGGATTATGACCCCCAGCGTCCATGAAGGAGCGCTGCCAGTCTTGCTCCTGACACCTTCACCTTGGGGGCGTGTCTCAGCACATGCATGTGGGGTGGGACTCCTTCCACTCTAGCTCTGTCCAGCTGCACATCTCCCTGACTTCTGAATGGATTGTGAAAGCCTTCAGAGCTGCTGCTTGTACCCCGCCCTGCTGGACCCTTGTCAAAAAGACTTTCTGAAAAGGCAAACCCTGTTGAGTGGCAGCTCCCTTTCCCCATCCTTGGGTGGCCTGGTGTGGTCCCAGGAAGAGCCCAGAGTCATGTGCCGTCACACTTCCTCTGCCAGTGGCTCCATTCCCCACCCCACTCCTACATTTGCCTGTACCCCTACTGGTTCCCAAATCCAGCTCACCAGTAGAGTATCTGAGGAGCCCAGGCAGTGTAGTAGGTAGTACGGTAGTACTTCTTCTTCTTCTTCTTCTTCTTCTTCTTCTTCTTCTTCTTCTTCTTCTTCTTCTTCTTCTTCTTCTTCTTCTTCTTCTTTTCTTCTTTTTCTTGGTTTTGTACAAATTGAGAATGGCCTGGAGGCACGAGGAGCTGTGCCTGTCACCTGCTAGGTGACCAGGAGCTTGGGATGATGGCACTGCTTGGGGGAGAGCCCTGGGCCCAAAAGCGGAAGGCCTCACCTTAGATTTCCCACTCACTCCCAACTGGGCATGAGGCGAGCTCTGTGGGTGTGAGGTGAGCTCTGTTGTGTTAACTTTCTCAAGGTATCTGGAATGAGGAGTCCCGTGCTAGAGGCGGGGTGTGGCCTTGGCCATGGTGGAAGGGTCGGGTCACATGACCCGCCTGGGGAGGGTGGGATAAAGGGTGTTGTGGAGCAGACAGCGCAGCCTCTGAAGCTGAACCTGAGACAAGGAATACACAGTGTGCAGTGTGTGTGTGTGTATGTGTGTGCGTGTTAGAAAGACTG